>PVHX01002927.1:0-155045 GCA_004024805.1 Geosciurus inauris
TAGTTATTGTTTTAAATAAAAGAACAAAGGTTCAAAGCAGCTAAGTGACATGTCTGAGGTTATAGATGTAAAGATGTATAAGTGAGAAAGTTTAAGCAATCTAACTCCAGAACATTTCACTTACTCTATTAGACTCTTAGGTGCAAATCTACTAGCACAGTGTACTGTTAACCTTCTAGGGCTGGAACTGAGCCTGGTACTTCTTACATTTTAACTTTCAATGGGGTAACAATAACTACCATATAATGTAGAATTCATGTGCTGCAGCACTCCAGAAGGCATAATCACACTTCATTGGGCAGGTGCACTTTCAGAAAAGATTTTTAAAGATGGTGCCTTCTTGGATTTATCTGAAAATATGTTTTCAATTTCAGTAGCTGAAGAGAGAAAGGAAAACCATTCTAGGAGAATGAAATGCTACGATTACGATAAGAACAGGAGGAAGAGAATCAGAAAAGCCATACAGACTAATCTCTCATACTCAGTGACTGATCTAATGTTGCAGAGAAGGAAAGAGTACTTGACTACTTATAGTCCTACTAAGAGCAATAGTCCTATTGAAATAACGACTGAAGAGCTCCAATTAGAAATAGGAACCAAGAAAAAATGTGACCATTAAGAGAAATAAGAGCTTGATGATAATTTGGAATAAAAGCTAAAGGATAAGAGTCCTTAGGACTAAAATAATAATTTAGGACTAGATACCTAAATAAAAGGACAAGCTAAAATCTTTGGGGGATTCACCCAAGCACTGGGCTCACAAATACATAATGGACCTAAATAGCATCTTTCAAGAGATGTACCTTGGATTCTAGAAAATGGAGAAATTGGTTGATGAAGCAATTCTTTCCATAGAAAGATAAGATATGGTAATGGGGCCAAAATGTTCTTTGTGATTCCTGAAAAGTCTTGACCATTTCTGGGATGTTTACAATGTTTGACAGATGTACAGATAATATTTAACTTTCTAGGATCTGGTTGCCTCAAGGTTGTACATGACCTTGGCTTTTTATGTGTGATCACAAGATGGGTTTGAAAATTGCCCTCCCACCAAGAACAATGTGGAATAGACAAAGAGAAAGCTTTAAGGTCCATATAACATCAAATTTTTCACACCAGAATAATTATCCAGGAGCATTCACAACTGAGTTTATAGTAAAATAATCGTCAGGTATTTGTGAACTTTCATGTATTAATCTATACGTATAACTATAGGTAAGTTTATATCTGTATCTATCATTCCTTTTCCAAAATAACAAACAGAGCTTTATTCCTGAAAGTACTTGAGTCATGTGAATATGACAAATTAGAGAAGTGTGTCTATATCACCCAGGACATGCTGAAATTGGTAAATATCAATGGTTTGTGCTTCTGAATTTCCATTAGGATCCTTAGACCTTGCCATTAGGTAGTGTGTGTTGGTTATGAGTTCTCAGCTCAGATCATGACTGTTTAAATGGGAACAGATCCCCTTCCCCAAGTTAAGAGATCTCAGCATGCTTGCAGTTTGTTTTAATAAAGAAAGTCTACAATTTGGGGATTTTCATGTCATTGTTGGCCTGATCTTGGCAATCAGCAACAGTTGGTCCAATGTTTCAAGTGACTTCTATGAAAACAACACGAATATATGGGGAGTAATCACCATAATCACTGAATCCAGTTATACAGGGTTGAGCCCTGTATAATTTTTGCCATTTAAGAAAGATGGAGTAGAGAGAACAAAATCTATAACCAGAAAATGTCAGTTCCAGTTCCAGGTTTGAAATAATATTTTTCTCTTCCAACTACCCAAGGTTGTTCTGGCAGATAAAATGTTATAGGGAATACAAAATTTTTCATTAGACCAAAATAATTTTGTCCACCCATTTTTAAATTTTTTCATTCAACAGATATTTACTGAGAGTCATTTGTGCCCAGTACTATACTAGCCTCTAGGTATACATTAGTGGGAAAACCAGAAATTGTTCCTGATCTTATGACTCTTCCTTGCTAGCTAGTGGTCTAGCCATGTAAAACTATAACATTAATATGCCACACGTAAGACTTATCCTAATCTAAAAATCATGTATATAACTATGAAATACATAGCTTTGCTTAGGAGTTGTTCATTTGGGAGGTAAGATTGGAGACAAGCAGACCTGTGTATGTAAGCAGGCTTCATCACTTACTAGAATGATCTGGGAATTTTACTCAATTTATACAATGCTGTGGAGTCTTAACATGTACAATGAGATTGCTCATAATAATGATTGCTTACAGGTACTAGAATATAATGAATTAAAGTTTATTAAGCACTCTGTACATCAACTGGCATGCATAGTGTCCTCTATTAATAATGACTTCAAATTTTTACTTGGTTGAAATAGGCCAATCACAAAAAGAGAAATACTATATGATGCACTTATACAAAGTACTTAGCATAGTTACTAGTCATAGAGACAGGGAATATAATGGTGGTTGCCAGGGGGAGGGGGCAGGAGGGAGGAATGATTAGTTAATGTTTAATGAGCAGAGTTTTAATTTTTCAAGATGAAAAGTTCCAGTTTCAGAAATGGATGTTGGTCACGGTTGTCCATTGTGAATATATTTAATACTACTGACCAACAGACTTAAAAATTATTAAGATGGTAAATGTTATGTATATTTTACCACATTTTTAAAAAATGAAAAAAAAATACTGACTAGAAGATGTTCTCTTTTGCAATACAATTACAGTCAGGTGGACTGTCTCCCTTCCCAGCTCTCTAGCTGAAGTTTGTCACCAAGGACTACTCTAAAGGATCACTAAATAATTCACATGGCTAGAGGCAGGTTCAGACACAGGCACAGGAACTATTTCAGCCTACCTGATTTCAGTTCATTCCCATGCAGGATTCTAAGGATCTAAAGACCCCATAAATAACCCAAAGTTGGCAATGTTACATTCACTCACAGATACCCTGGCCAGCTTTGTGGGGTGCTCCCTACAGCATCCTGAAATCAAATGGGTCAAATTCCACCTCCAGGGCAGAGAAGCCTGAGGGGAGTGACCACTTTTCTTCCAAGGGAATAGCTAACCTTCCACAAGCCAATAACCAGGAACCAAAAAGAGAAATCCACTGTCCTGTCAGCCTACCTTGGAGGCTGTCCTGAGCGCTGACGGCCTGCTTGTGCTGTTGCTGAAGTCCCTCAGCTGGTGTAGCAGCCATTCAAACCCCACCTCTGAGGGCCAATTAAGAAAGCCACCAGGTTTGGCGAGGGAAGACTGGCAGAAGTAAACCTGCCAGAGTGTCAGGGGCAGCAGGGTCTCATGGAGAATGTCACATTCTGTCAGCTCCTGCTGCTTGAAAGCAATTGAAGCAGGTGCTACATTAATATGTATTGTTCTTCCTTTAAACTGCATTTGATCTGAGGTTGGAAAATGCCACACACGGAAGCTTTTCATGAAGTTACTCTCCAGAGTTCTGTTTCTCTCAGGGACATCCACTACCAAAAACCTGGAGGCTGGAATTTCCAGTTAATTTGCAGAGGACTTGCTGGTTCTGAAGACGAAGGCACAGATGATGAAATGTCTTTTTCTCACAGGTCTATCTGGAATTCTTTTCTCCTGGATTATAGCAATAATACTATTTTAAAGTACTAATGGTGTGTACTAATTTACTAGGGATACTGTAACAAAGTACCACAAACAGGGTGGCTTAAAACAACAGAAATTAGGGCTGGAGATGTGTCATGGTGGTAGTGTTAGCCTAGCATGTGTGAGGCCCTGAGTTGGATCCCCAGCACTGAGGTGGGGGGGAACATCACATACTCAGAGAAATTTATTTTTCCACATCTCTGAGATGAGCAATCTGAAGTCAAGGGGTGTGCAGAGTTGTTTCCTTCTGGGACTAGAAGGGAGAATCTGCTCTGTGGAGCTCCTCTAGCTTCTGGTGGTTGCCAACAATGGTTGGGTTGGCTGCTTTATAATAGTATAACTCCAATCTCTGCCTGGGTCTTCATGTGACCTTCTTTCCTAAGTGTCACCTGCGTGTCCCCATGTTTCCAAGTTTTTCTTTTCTTCTAAGGACAATAGTCAATGGAGTGAGGGTCCTCCCTTATCCATCATAACCTCTTAATTACATCTGCAAAGACCCTATTTCCAAATAAATGCATACTCATATGGACTGAGAATTAGGACTGCAGTATATCTTTTCAAGGGACCCATTTGGGCCCACACAGGGTAGAAGGAGAGAGGACTAGCCAGAGTTCTGGTCTATCCTCAGAGCTGCTTCCTCAGAAGGGTTCCTGGTCTTCCATACAGTGAGTGCCTGGTGGAACTAATGCCAGAATTCAGGTTCATGGCTGTTCACTCAGTGACTCGAGGAGAGACAGGCAAATGGTATGTCAATTTTCATTATTTACGGTACTTATTTCTTTAAAAAATGTCTTGAACACAAAGGTAGCAAATACTATTCTGCTACTTCTGGGGGCGGGGGTAGGGGGGGCAGGATTGTTCCTGCAAGCTTCTGGCCACATTCTTTGTCAATTGATCAATATATAGCCTTGTTGTATGTATCTCTAGTTAAAGACATCTTACTTCGTATATATTGTTGATTCTCTAGCACTGAACTCATGGCAAACAACTCTGCAACTCATGCCTGAAAGAAGCTTACTTAACACACATTGTTTCTCCATAAGAGACATCACATCTTATACTTATGAACACTAGAGAGCACCATACTTGGATGTCATTTTATACAGTGAAATCATCAGCAAAAAGATTTTTTTTAAATGTAAAAAATGAAGCACCAAATTGACCCCAAAAGGATACCTGCTTAGCATATTGGAGCGGAGATGAGTGTTGCCTGATGTGTCCTGAGTTGAGCTGGGAACATGCATAACAGGGAACTCAAATTTTTTGGCTACTCTGAGGATGTCTGGATGTGACTACAAAAGCACCATGACTATTTATTTTAGAATTACAAATAAATTATACTGAGTACAAAAATTTACGAATATAGAATCTTTGAATAACAAGGATCGACAGATATTGAGCCAGCTCCAGCAGGTTTCCCAGCACAGGTGCAGATGCCATCCTGAATGGAGGCAGGCTGTCTGCAAGTGTGATAGTATTATCACGTCTTGGTGGTGCCCAGAGTAGATCCACGCAAACCAAATAGGACACATTCTCACAGTACTACAATCAGAAATAAACTGTAGGTGACAAAATCTATACTAGGGAAGAGGATGGGGTGGGGAAGAATTTGATGACTTCAAATTCTGAATTTGATGACTTCACATGTAAGTGTAAAAAATAGAGTTGCTTGAAATCAATCAGTTATTTCTTTATGTCATCAGGTAAAAGGGAGACATGAGTGAGAAGTCGAGTTCTAGAAAAATTGTTAAAATGTGTTCTCACTCACCCTGTGGACTGTGAGATATACAGAATACACAACAAATATTTACTGAGTTCCTTTTATGAAGAAGGAAACATGTAGAATGCTAAGGATATAAGAGTTAATAATGTAAATATAGGTGCAATAAAAGCTGTGACATATCTATGGGGAAAATATGACTAGAGGGAACTAAAGTGAGTTAGAAGAAAGGAAAATTTAATGGGACTGCAGAATAATGTTTGAGGAGGAGAACAGTTCAAGACAGGCCATGAGAGGCATAAAATTTAAAAAAAATTAGTGCTAATAACCTTAAGAAGTTTGGCATTAGACATATAGTGTAGGTATGAGAAAGATCAGTAGAGGGAAGGGAAGAGGGGGAGAGAAATGAGAAGTAGTAGGGACTGTATTAGAACAAATTGTATCCCATGCTTTCCTAACCATGTCAAAATGAATCCTAATGTTATGTATAACTAAAAAAAAGAAAAAGAAAAAGAAAAGAATAGGTTCAATATAAAGTTAAAAATATATACATATGTGGAGTGTGGGATCAACATCAAATGCCTCTATAACAGGAAAAGGCAGTTTGCTGTAAGCCAGCAATTCTTTTGTGGACACCCAAGTTCCAGAGACATTTCCACAGATCCATGAGATCAACACTGTTCATAACAATAATGAGATATGACTTGCTTTTATTGTGTGTTGACATATGTAGTGATGGGGTAAAAGCAGTGGTGGGTGGAACTGCTGGTTCTTTTGTATAAATCAAGATGGGGCACCACACTGTACTAGTCGGTAACCAAGGCATCCTTCATCACTGTGCACTTTCGTTAGAAGCAAATAATGTCACCAAAGAATATCCTCGTTGGAGCAGCGTAAGTGAACTAAATCTCAGTCTTGATGATGTCACATCGTCTTAGTATTTCGTGTGATGGAAGGATGAAGTGGGGCATGTGCAAATAGCTTAAGGGCTTGCTGCAGACTACCTGAAGTGCAAAGACTATCTTTTTTTTTTTAATTTTTTTAAGACATTGATAGGCCATTATTTTATTCACTTATTTACATATGGTGCTGAGAATCGAACCCAGTGCCTCACACATGCTAGGCAAGTGCTCTGCCACTGAGCCACAACCCCAGCCCGCAAAGACTATATTGAAGGGAAAGTCAGGTGAGCATTTCAGCCTCAAGCAGAGCTAACTAATTTATGCATTTTTTCATGAAGTATAAATTCTGGTAGCTCAGACTTAGAAATTTGGCATACAGATATTTTCTTTAGAATAATGAAGTAAACGCAACACTTCAAAGAAAGCAAATGACAACATTTATGGTTAAAGATAAAATGCAAAAAAATGAGAGTCTTGAAAACTGGCTGTAGCCACAATCTTGACAGCTTCCCACTGCATAAAGACTTTTGAGGATATTAGTGGTGCCGTTAACTAGTGCGATCTTTATACTATATAACAAGATGTGATGACGTTTAGATCTTCAAAATTCAGAGAATCAGTATTTTCCCGATGACCAGAGTATAATGTTATAAAATCATTCATTGATAAAATATTCACTCAAAATATAAGATAACTAATATTTTTAATGTAATAGCATGTTAAAATTGTACAGATTCAGTACCACAATTGATATTTGTTGAGTTTTGGTATAGTATCAAAGAAAAATATTCATAATTATCTGTAAAGGTTATTAAAATATGCAAACTTTTCCAAGTATGTATCTGTTTGCTCAAATTTTCTTCATACAGTTCATTCAACACATCATATTGCAACAGGATGAATACAAACAAAAATATGAGACTCTAGCCATCTTCAATTAAACCAAGCATTAAAGAGATGCTTAAAATGTAAATGAACATCCCTGTACTCACTAATTTTTTTGTTTTGGAAAATATTGTTCTTTTCACATAGTAATATACATACATGTTATTTATATTCTCATGTAAGTACTTTCCCGGTAAATATTATTATTTAATGTGAAATAAAATAATTTTTAAAAATTTTCTCAGTTTTAAAATTTACTATGTTTTACAGGACTTATATCTATAGATCTTTGGGATCTTCAATAACTGGGGTCCCTAGGCAAATACATTTAAGAATCACAGATATAAGGAAAAGAACATGGACTTATAAAGTCAAAGCCCTGAACCCACTTCTAACTAACTAGCAGACAGACCCAAGATAAGTCACTGAACTCTCCATCATCAGGTTCTTTGTCTGCAAAATGAGGGTAAAAATAATCAGAAATCCTCACAGGATCACTACTAGAAGAGAAAGTGTGCCCATAGAGGTAGAGGCACTTTGTACCCTTCAAATCACTGCACTCAGGTTATTTACTTATTATTATGTATGACAATAACAATCTGTGCTAAAATCTGATAAATCATGTCAATAACAATTACCTTCCTGTGAAAAAATTGATGGCATACTAATGGATCAACCAAATCATGATGCCAAAATGTTTTTATCTCATCCCAAACACAGGCTCTTTTGTTTGGTTTTCATTATGTTTTCAAAGTCTTTAGAAACCTCAGAAATTCTGGTGACAGATCAAGCCAGTTTAGGAAATGGTCTCTCAAATACTTATTTGGGTGTACATGTGGGTATTTCAGCAAAACTCAGGAAAAGATTCACAATGTTTAGAAAGTAATGAGGACTAATGAGGCTGCATAGGCCATCCAGGAGACCAAACTGAGAGATCCTCCAATTGCTCATTTCCTGCTATTTAGGAGCAGACATTAGTTTCAGAAGCAACATCAGCAGCTTTCATATACAATGCTTTATCTAAAACAAGAATCTCTTCTATCAGTCTCCGACATGTGATCTCACCTCTACTTAATATTTCTAGTTGTTGGACGCATAAAACCTCACAAAGCAGTTCATTTTGTTACTTTTTCTCATTATGCACACCTAATAATACAAAACAGAATGATCTCTGCATTTTCAGTAAGTTTCCAGATTCTACTACTGTTGATCAAGGACCACAGTTTGAGGACCTCTAGTCTAGGCATCTGACTGCAATTCCTCACAAAGCTTGCAGGAGAACATGTTCTGAGTTCCATACCATTAACTTGCAACAGTGCTCATTCACGTATTGGAGCTAACTGTGTAGTGAACTGAGTAACATTTTGTTAATAGGAGAGCAGTGGTGTGAATAATCCCCTACTATGGATAATCCAAAAGCCATTTCAGTTTGGTTTTGGCAAGTGTTCAAGTTGGATTTTAATTTTGCAGTAGCGCTGGATTTGCCTTCATAAATAGGTTTTGCTGAGGCCAATGTTAAAATTGAGTGACTCTTTTCTGGGTAAACACATGCTTTCCACAGTGAGGGAAGCAAGAAGCAAACCTAGCATGCTGGACATGGAGACCAACCCAGCCTTCATATACACAAAGCAGGTTGCCTCTCAAAAGGAAAACGAAAGCTAGAACACTTCAAAAGCTGTAGTTCCTAAAAATATGCATGAAAGTTGGGAAAACTCATCAGTTTTTCCTATACTTTGCCATACTAATTAAATTCATGTAGCCTATGGCATTTGAATATTATTCTTTTACACTTCTGCCTACTGTCAAAACACACACACACACACACACAAAGTAAAAAAAAAACAGGGAAGTAAAGGAAAACTTATGGGTGAGTGGTGAGTGTATCTGAGAATGTGCATGTGTGTGTTTCAATATGTGCTTATGATTTTTGCTTTATGAAGGTCATAAAAGAAAAATGCTATCCCAAATCTCATCAATCCTGTTGTTATGACAGATAGACACATCAAGGCTTGTGGTTACAGGTCATTATAGTCTATAAATTCATTTTTAAATGTTAGTTTATGGATGGGTTGTATAAAAATAAACTGGGAACTTAGATTCCTTCTCTGCAGCCCCATAGCTGAAACTATGTTAGTAGGTATCTTTATCTGCCTTCTTCTGACAGCCTAGTTCTTTCTCTTCCATTTCAGTGATTCATCTATAACACAAAAAGAATCAGAGCTGCAACAACATGTGGATATTTGAAAGAGAATTTATTTTAGAGTATTGTAAATAAACTCTCGGTCACACAGAAATGTGACATAATCCCCAGAAATGGAGAAAAGACTAATGTTACTGTTATGGTTTGGATGTGAAGTGTCCCCCAAAAGCTCAACGACACAATGAAAGAAGGTCTAGAGGAGAAATGATTGGGTTATAGGCTTAACCTAATCAGTAGGTTGACCCTGGTGGGATTACCTGCGTGGTAACTGGAGGCAGATGGGAGTGTGGCTGGAGGAAGTAGTTCATTGGGGACGTGGCTGTGGGGTATATATTTTGTATCTGGAGAGACTTTCTCTGTGCTCTCTGGTCATCATGTGAGTTGTTTCTCTCTGCCACACTCTTTCGCCATGATGTTCTTCACTTTGAGCCCCAAGGAATGGAGTGGGCTTTCTATGGACTAAGACCTCTAAAACTGTGAGCCCCTAAATAAACCTTTCCTCTCTATAGTTGTTCTGGTAGGTCCTTTAGTAAAAGCGGCAAAAACGCTGACTAAAACAATGACCTACCAATTTCTGAGTCCTTATCATACGTCATATGCTATATTCAGTGTCACATATAAATTACTTTATTTAATCCTCAAAAACCTCTATAATGTAGATCCCTTTCTTAGCCTAGTTTAACAAGAAAGAAGATGGTAGCCCAAGTCACACTGCTGGGGAATGGCTGAGCTAGGATTAGAAACCTCCTTTGCCAGGAGGTTTACCTCCTTTGTTTACCTCCATGGTAAACAAAACCCATTTTGTTTACCATGGTGCAATATTCCTGCCCAAGTGGACTGTTAATTATGGGGTGTTTATTTTGAAAAATGCCTCCTTATAAATTAACTTGTACACTAAACATCTCTTATGTGCCACTTTATATTTCCTTGGCCTCATCTGGCTATTGTCCCAGCCCTAGTTACCTGACCATCTAGACCCAACTTCCCACAGCAACAGCCCAACAGCATCACACCTTGATTGTGCTCTGTGTGCTGCTCACCTGTATCCTGGGGTCTCTCCCATGGATACTGAAGTGACCAATGCTGCTGGGAAGTATGAAGGAATTAATCCTCTGCAATCATGAAAGTTGGGCCATTGGTGATCTAGGGGGATCAGATATATGCTTCTTTTGTCCCTTTGGATGAACTGCCCTGGGCAGCTGTCTATCAACTTCTCTAAAGACAGCCCTTTGTATTGGTGCTATCTGTTCTACTTGGTACCAAGAGGTTGCTAACTAGATAATGTGTTCATATTAGATCTGTGGTTCTCACGCCTTCCTTGCCTCATATCCCTTCTCCTTCCAATCAGGCTCCCTAGAATTGCATCCCTTCACAAAATAATACTCTAAAAGCCCTTGTCCAGGTTCCTCCCCACTTCTGGAGTACTCAGGCTATGTGAATTTGGAACTTCCTAGCTCCTCAGTGTATGCAAGGCAGTGTTGCTTTTAGCCCTGTTGGAGAGATGGGACAGAAGAAGGCGGGTGGCGAGAAATGAAATGTAATGAATTATAGGACTGCAGTTTGTCTCCTTCAAAGCTATTTTTGAAAAAAGGATTTCTCTGCTCTAAGTCATCCAACAAAAATATTGCCACAGCTTTGTAAGCAAGAAGGGACACAATTGCAAATAGGCAAATAATGAATGTCTTGTTTTCCTTTTGTTACAGAGAGGTCCTTACTTGTTCCCTCTAGTCATGCATAAAATTCACTGTCCTGGGAATCCTGTTTATTTTGCCAGTGCCTTGTAAAAGTCCTTCCCAGAGAATGGAGAGAGATGAGCCTCCTGCAACCAACATCAGAAACTAAAATGATCCTTTCAGATGGGATTGAAAAACCATGGATATTTCCCCAAAATTAGGCAGTCTGTAGAAGGTATGGCTAAGAGCCAGAGCTAGAAATGAGCAGGTGTGCCTCGGGAGACAGTTCCCAGCACCTTCCCCAGGCGAACAAAATTAACATGTGTTTCCTTTCTCCTCTGTCCTAGGAAAACCTGTCCAATGGACCCAGAAAAAGAAAAAAGATAAAGGAAAGGAAAATAGTTATTTCAGAAATCCTTAGAAAGCATGTACTGATAGGCTGAATGAAATGTAGAGCTGAAACATGTTTCTAAATAACCAAGTTCCAAATATATTTGGCCTGGCGTAACTTTTCAGATATGGAAGTGTTAGATAATTGTGTTCTTTATTGCATGTCCCCTTACTTAATGCATTTTGATAGCATATGTAAATTCACCAGAGTTCCTCATAACCCGAATTCTGAGCAATAGATCAGATAAGTGAATAGTTTCCAATGTGGTCTAGTCAGGAGTAGAATAATAATATAACTTGTGTGTGTGTGTGTGTGTTCAATAAATACTTTCTGAATGAATGAGTCATGAATTTAAAAATGGATGGTGGCCATTATAATACTATGATTCAAAGAATATATAGTAAGTTTGGATAACATGGCAAGTCCTAGGATAGGATTACTTTACATAATAAACAAACATATATAAAGCATGAACCCAACATTGAATGAAGTCAATTAATAATAAACTTACATAAAATATAATCTCAGCATTCAATGAACTCATAGGCTAACAGAATATTATGGTTATTAGAACTGCTATGATATTTCTTGCTACATTTATTGAGTGCTTACAATGGTATTATATTTCTTTGGATATATTTTCTCACTCCTCTCATTTTACAATAAAGAAACAGAGAAGCTAAGTGACTCAGTTCTGCTTGCCCAAGTAATGGAAGAACTACTACTTGAACTTTTGTTTCCTTTGATTTCAAGTTTAGAGCTTTTTCTCCCACTCAGTATGGTCACCAGGAGTCTGGAGTTCTCTATTCAACTTCATATCCAGTGCCTTTGACAACAAGTAGCTCTGGAGCTTGGTATGCCCTTCAGTCAAGACTGTGGGAAATGTCATCATGGAAACCTGTGAGGTGCAGAGGCATGGTAGACTAAGCATCTTTCTTCCTCCTTATCAAATGTCCATTTAACATGTTCTAACCCCCATGGCTACAGTTGATTAATCTGTGGGTAAGCAGCTAACTCAAGATGTGCACTTTGGACCACAGAGAAAGTCTGGGCCTTTTCTTTCTGGAGACTGAAGCCATATAGACACAGAACTCAAAAGCTGCTGATTCTAGTCTACAATGAGAGAAAATGAATCTAACCCCCTTAGAAAGAAGCAGTTTTGAGAGTTAAGAGGAAAGACTTGGGAGAAGTTGAGTTCCTGGGTCAACGACATCTGTTCCTACAATGGAGTTGTTTTTCTGCCTTTTGTGTTTATTCAGTCTTTTCTTTAATTCTGTGGGTTAACAAATTCCCCTCTTAGACTAAGCTTAATTCAAGTTTTGTTTCTCTTATAAATAACAAAAAAGTCTCATCCAATGAGATATTTCAGATCTAATGAGAAATAAAGAAAAAAGATAAAAAAATCTACTTAAAAATCTCCAAATTAATTATAAAGGTTCAAGATTATTATATTTGATTCATCTTTGTGACCAAATTGGACCCTTGCTTACTGTCCGACTCACCAGGCAAAGCCTCACCAGTGCCTCAGTGCCCGCATGCTTCATCTAAGTGAACACCATCTGGCAAGCAGGGGACAGCACTCCCTGCTCCTATGCCCGCTTGCACAGGCTGCCTTTTCAGGGCCATCATTTTCCGCTAAGATGCCTGCTTTGGCTCTGTAGTGACAGGATACATACCAACTGTTGCCATTCCTGCCTGGCAACTTCCTGGGGGACCCAGATGTAAACTTTGGAGTGTGGAGATTTCTCTCCCATACTTTTGGAATGACTGAGGACTGCACAGTGGAGTTCTGAGGCTTAAAGATGGAAATGGGATTATCTTATGTTGGTTGCCCTGGATAAGAACCTGAGATAAGGGGCTTGGGGTGCATGTTTTATGGAAGGAATATGTTAGTAGATGACATTATACATCCTCAAGCATCTTCTACAGCCTCAGCAAAGAGTAGGGTGGGTGGGTAAAAAGAGTTCTATCATCAAACAAAGGAAAGGGAGACACTTGTGCAGGCCCAGAGAGACCAGTGGGATTTGAAGTTTAAAGTGGTTCAAATACATCTACTCTAGATGTCCTCATCCCAGTCTCAGGCTCACACTCCTTCTCCATTAGGTCCTGCCATGGCATAGGTGAATCGCCTAGGCTAAGAATTTCAGCTTTCTCTGAAAGTTTGCTAATCTTCCAGTTACATCCCTTTATGGTCCTCAGTTCCTCCACCCTCCAGCTGCAGGGGATGTGGGTCTTTTTGCTGCCAAAATGAGGACTTCCAATCCTCATTTTAAATTACTTATCAATGTCTGATCTTGACATTTCTCTATTCAAAGCATCAATGGTGGTCATAGATAATTAGTGATAATTTTCATGTTAATTAGTGTTTTCCTGCATCTTTCAAATTCTACAGGTGTTGCAGGAGTCGGTGTGAGCTCCTCCCACCTGTGTCCTGTGTCTCCAGGTGCATTGCTCACCAGGTGCACTGCAATCTCCTATGAGCCTGCTGCTGCCCTCTCTGCTTCAGTGACACCGTCTTCACTACCAATTGACTGATGGATTATCCAACTGCAAAATTGCCTGCTATGAAGCTGCTGCCTAGTACTACTTGTGGTACGAACCCTCTTAGGCAGGATTCCTAGTGGCAGAAACAAAGACAAGAATCTGGGTCTCAAGGGCACTTGGTTTCCTTTTTTTCTAGCATCTCATAATTCTGTGCTGGGGCTTCTCTCTGTATATCTACTTGACTACCCCCACCCATAATTCTCCCTTCTCCCTCTTTTTCCTCTCTCTCACTTTCAAGGCAAATTTCTTCTATTCTTGGTTGCACGTAGTCAAGAATAACAGTCTAAAACCAGTTTAAACCTCCTCTCTTCAAATAGCAAGAAGTCTTTTCTTTCTGATTTCTAATTATAAATTCTTGTTTAAGAAAAATAATCTAACTGACCTATCTACTATAGGAATCAATCAGCCTGACCATGGGGTTGAGAAGAGGATGTGGCTAGGAAAGTGGTTTGTGAATTCACAAACTGGGCCTGTTCTGTGGATAGCTGGAACTTGGAGAAGAGAACAAAACTTAGGAGACTTGCTAAACTTCCCTATTAAAGTGTTCTTCTCTACAAATACACCAGGCAACTGACAAGAGTGTTAAAGTAGCTTCCACAGAAGGAAATGCACCAGAATTCTTTGGCAAAATGTCTCTCTAGAGGCAGCGCCATCTTAAGTGAAAACTAGTTGAATGGAATCTCCATGAAGGTGGAAACTTAATTTGTTTTGTTCAATAATGTATTCCCAGTGCTGACATAATTAGCTAGGTCACAGTTTGTTGTCAGTAAATTCTCAGAAGAGTGAATAAATGTCTAATGTCATAAAGATCTGTTTTACAATTCTCAGTGCACACATTGAATTCTGACTCAGTTTTCTTTTCTCACCTATAAAACAGAGATAATAGTGATACTTATTTTATGAGGTTCCTGTGAGGGTTCTGTGAATATGGACTGACCACAGTTGCAAGTACATAGTAGCTACTCATTACATGATGGCATGAAGAGAGAGTCAGGATACAATAATGACTTCTACAATGAAGGAAAGCTACAGAATTAAGGTAAATTACATTTTCCCTAGAGGAAGATGTGTTTTCTTTTTTAGGTGCATTCAAATAATAATATGGATAAGTAATTGGAGTAGAGTCAAAAGCAGTCTTCCCTGAAAAAGTAGATCTTTTCAATTGGTCAGAGAAAATTAACTGAAAATAATAGCAGCACCAAACAACAGTAAAACTGTGCATAAAATCTCTTCTGACAGTTCTGCCTCTGCCTCTGGAGAACTAGTGGTTTTTGTCTGGCATTCTCCACAAAAACTGCTAGATGTGTATGTGAGAGTGATGAGAAAAGCAGACGTACTATAGATGCTGGCTATACCATGTAAGTAAGCAGCTTTCTGTGTACGGCTCAGAGAGCCTAATTTTGAGCTAATCACTGCTAGAATGAAGAACGTGTCTCTCTTCAACCTGCCTTTTTTTTTTTCTTTTTCTCTCTGCCCCTTGAAACAGCACAGATGGGGAGGAGAAAAGCAGACGATTCAAACTGGTACATTACGTGGGCACAAACAAGTTAGGGAAAAACATCTTTACATGGTGAGAAAAATTCCACTCCTTTCTTGGACAATTTCTGAAGTATTGGAAACCATGGCAACTAATATAAATGTAGCCAGTACATTGTACATTCTCAGTCTTAACAATAAAAAAACAAAATCTGTTAAAAAAAAAAGTTAAAAATAAACATAACTTGGACAACAGACTTCAACAAGCTTCTTATTCCCTCTGATGAAAACTTATGAAAAGTGGGCATTTTGAAAGAAAAAGAGCTATTTATGCTTGATTTTTTAATATAAAATATATATATACTTACATAATATATATGTGTGTTTGTGTACCTACATGTGAATATATAATAATGCATGCATGATATATATGCAGATAGTATTTAGTATATGCATGTGTGCATATATAAATATATATAATATGCCTATGCACAACACTAGGGCTAAGAATATTCCTAAGTCATAGCATTGTTGAATAATAATTACTACATATTAGTAAATGTAGTATATAAGTACATAGAAAAGGATATATACTATCTAATTAGTATTATTCACCAATACCACATATTGGTAAAAATCTTGGCAATGAGAACATAGTAATTAATAAATATAGTCCCTGTCCTCTTGCAGCATATAGACTAGTGAGGGGAAATATTCATTAGTTACATAATCAACAGAACAAATACAAAATTACAAACAGCAATGAGTTCAAGGAAAAGAACACACACGTAACATAAATATCATAAGTGATCTAATTTAAATGGGGGGTTAGAAATTTTGCTTAGAAAAGTAAGGTACTAACTTTTGGAAGCATGAAAAAAAAACCACTCTGTGCATTGTTTTGGACACAGTTGTAAAACATCTCATGATACAGAAGAAAAGTTATTTAATTAGTAAAAGAATAAAGAGAGACTGATCCCTGGCTGGCTTCTCATTAGAGAAAGCTAACAGAGGGATCAATTATTTTCATTAGAGGAAAGAAAAAAGTTGTTAAGTCTGTGTTGCAACATGGAAAACTCTACTTAAATGCTTGGAAAACATCATCAGAATCATTTGGTGGTGAAACAGTTGTTGATAGAATCAACTTCTCTGGGGAAGCCAGAGAGGGTAGAAGAAATGTAACTTAAAGAATTTTATTTTTCAAAAATCATGAAAAGATAATTTCCCACCTCTCAGGATTATGTAAGCATGTCATGAAATGTTTTGTTCCATTATGTTGGATGGGCCTAGCTGCCAATGAAAATACCTTTCTGTCTTGCTTTTATCTATGTCTTGGTTTCGGATCTTGAAGACTAGTATGTATTTTAGTCAAAATTCCTCTCTTATTAGAAGGTATTATGAAATATATTTTTCTAAACAGCAAATGAAACAAGTGATTTCCTTTGGGTCATTCAATAGAGTTACTGGGTGGTCCAGGAATATAGTTCATATATTTGGACTTTGACTTTTGTGCATTAACAAGGACTATGTTTCTTGCCCTACATTGGGAACTGAAAACTTAATGTTGGCTTGAGAAATAAAATAAAAACAGCAAGCAAACCATACACTTGAGAAATTATCTTCACATTATGTTGAGTTTTTCACATCCTGAAACAGCCTATTTCCTACCTTTAATAAGTTTAAGTTTGCTGTGCTCAGCATAATTGGACACAGCTGCCTGTGTTTTCTGCCAGGGTGTGAGAGAAAATGGAGTTATTATTAGAGCTTGGTATAGCAACCTGCCTGGTCAATGTAAATCTTAAGATTCAAGTGTTTATTGGTTGTGAATTTTCCATTGTAAAGGCACCTAGGAAGTCTCTTCACTAATAGGAATCTGGAGAAGGAGGCTGAAAAGCACCCAGTATCCAATCAGAAAATTAATTGGTTGACCCATCCATAATGTCAGAGTCAACAATAGAGACATCAGACCACACAAAATTGAGCTATCCTCAAAATGAATAACTTCAGGCAGCAATTTCTAGGGCTTACAAGGGAAGTAGGCAATGCTTTAAGTTAGAGGCCTTTAGAAAAGCATTACTTTCATGGAGGAATAGATCTGAAATCAGTCTTGGCTTGAAATGCCCCAGAAGCACACTGTGAGACAATGATTCAAGTACAAGTTACTCCTTTGGGGGATGCAGCAAATACTAGGGAAGAGAATAGTGATAGAGTAGAGGGAATGGAAGGCAGCCAATAAAGGGAACATCATTAAGCCAGCTACTACAATGAGCGAATTGAGATTGACCTCAGGGGGGAAGCTGGGAGACTTCACTAAAGGTGACTCACAAGGGCAAGGGAGCAGGGGTACTTATACAACAACTCCTGAGTCTATTCCCAGGGTTGTTAATTCCTTGGCACTTCTGGCCTGCCATGTATAGAGGGGCCACTTTCAATTACTTTGAGAAAGCCCTCAGGTAAAAGATAGGCAGATACTGGCAATGGAAGTGAGATAAAACACACTAGAAGACTAGGGAGATAGGATTGAGGGACACTAGCAGAATGCCTCAAAATTCTTCTAATTGTGAAGATGTACAGGCCAAAAGATCCACTAGATTGATAGTAACTTTTAGGACTACCATGTTGACAGAATTCTGAAGCAGATGGAAAAAGATTCTTCTTAAATCATTAAAGATACCTTCTGTGGGCAGGGCAGGGTAGAAATCAGCATATATGCCAGGCATTTGTTATCCTTGATCTAGATCAGGAATTGGCAGACTTTCTGTAAAGGGTCAGATACTCAATATTGTAGGCATTGCAGCTCACCTTTCCTCCCTGTCGTACACTTATTTGTTTTTTTGTTTTACTCATCATATAAAAAAATGTGAAACTCAGCTTGCAGGGTATACAAAAACAGGGTGATAGCCGGATTTGTCCCATTGGTCATGGTTTTCTAACCTCTCATCTATGAATTAATATTTCCTTGAAACTTTTCCTGTGGGAGTACTTCTTTTTATTGTCAAAATGTTTTAAAAGCCAGATTTCTACAAAATAGTCTGTGAGTTTTACATATTTTTCTTTAAAATGAAATTTTAAACATAAGTGTATAGGTCTTAGGAACTGCAGCTATCCCTCCTCTGTGCCAGTGAGGCTCTCTGTTCCCAAGCTGGAGTCCACTGACCTAGCTCAAATGCCTGCATTTACACAAGAGGAAACTGAGATCTGGTTCTTTACAGAAGAAAAAAAAATGACTCATCTAAGTTTAAGTGGTTAGTGGTTCATCAACCACATATTGTTTACTGGGAGGTAAGGTCCTTATCATCTCAGAACACTATGAAGCTATGTAAAAACTCCTGAGTTTATATTCCATATGGTACAAATTTGAGCCATCTAGGTCAAGAGGAAAAATACATAAATATAGGATGAAATGATAAGGAAAGGGCTCATGAATAAAGACTCCCCCAGGTAAAGAAGAATTGCTGCTGGTTTACATTCATTCAAGAAGTATGAAGTGAGTTCCAAAACTGTGTTGAGGAACATACAGATAGCACAAAGCTCCAGAATGCAGATATTATGAAAAATAAGAGTCAAAGAAGTGGAAACGAATGTAGTGTGTTTCTGGCTCAGGTCTTATTTATTGAATAAAAATTCATTTTTTGCTTCTGAACAACTTGTTGTCACTGGACAAGAAGTGAAGACGATAGAGCAACACAAAAGACACCTACAAGGAAGCAGTGGAAAACAGTACCGGAGAGCTGTGTGGAAAGTGAGTGGAACAGAAATAAGCTACTTAACATCTTGATTTGATGGCAAAGATATTAAGGCTAGCTAGACAGGATGGCATACACTCTAATCCCACCTACTTGGGAGGCCAAGGCAAGAGGATTGTAGGTTTAAGGCCAGTCTCAGCAAATTAGTGAGACCCTGTCTCAGAAGTAAAAAGGACTGGGGATGTGGGGATGTAGCTTACTGGTAGGGGTTCATGCCCAATACTGCTGGAGGTGGGGTGAGAGAAAGAGCAGGGGGGTGATGCTATGGCTGCCTTAAATCTCATTAAAGTCTTTTTTACTGGGAGATATTAGTGAACACTTTTACTTTAACAAATGGCTTAGAAAAAATGAGACAAAACCTGCATGCAGGCAAGGTTAAGCTCTTTACTGGTCATAGGGAAGTATTCTGCTGTGTAAAATAGCAAAAATACTGGTTTCTATCTTATGAAGATAGATTTGTGGGGGTAGAATTAAATAGATAGCACAATATCTGGCATATATTATGGGTTCGAATACATCTAAAAGAATAAATCAAGTCACATAAATTAAGCATTTAGAAATATCAATTAATAAGAGCTAAATTATGATACATATGTATATCTGTATCTATGACAGATATATTACATAGAATTATGTTATATATAGCTAAACTGCATTTTGTATGTACGTATATATGAATACAACATACTATATTTTGTATTAAAGAGGGAAAAATTGAAGAGTATTGGCTAGTGGTGAATATGGAGAATAAAAGGAAAAACATGAAAAAGTGAGAAATAGGTGAATATACTGGGGTGCAAAGCACAAAATCAATCTTTATATATCATAAACCCAGGAAAAGTAAATTTCAATTCCTATTTTACATAAAAATTATCTGAAACCTTTCCCCACTAGTATACAAATTTCATGGGAAATGGGGTCAGATTACTTTGTTTGCTATTGTATTATCAACATCTAGCTGGAAGAATACTTTACATATAAACCTCAGTTAATGATTTTTCAATAAATAAAAAGCTTAAATAGAAATTTTAGTTCAGAGAAAATATCACAATTGCAATTACTCATATGCATTAACAATAGGGTCCTTTCTTGCTTTTTATGGGTCCAGAGTTTACAAATTTGTTAAGTTCTTAGTGATTCCTAGCATCTGGAGGAGCAAACTGTTGTCCATAGTCCATAACATGTATACAAAGAACACTGAGAAGAGTGCTGAGAGTGGTGCTTTGTAAAGAAGTATGTTGATAGAAAAAGTGTGTCAGTTGAGGGTTGAGCTGAGGACAATACATCATCCTTCCCTAAAGGAAGGGGTTACATGGGTAAAATTTCCATCTGAGGTAAAGGAATGAGTGGAAAAAAAGTTGCAAGGAAGTATGATAACTTAGGAATCAAGGACCCAGAGAAATAGGAACGGGAGAATGGATAGAGATTTCTTATTAGGAAAAACAGTAAGGGGCGGGGGGGGGGGGTGAGAGTGAAGTTTTGAATGTAGAGAAAGGAAAACTGAAGGAATTCATGGAATTCATACTGAATTGACTTGGTCATCTCAGTAAAGTGTTCTGTGGTCCTGTGGTTGTTAGAAAACACCTGGAATGGATGCTATATATACTATGATAGGAAGTTGACCAGAAAAATAACAGGATTACAGATTTCCGTAAAACATGTGGTATGTGTAGCATGTGTTGTGTAATAACATACTAAGTATGCCTATGATTTATAACATATTACAAAATATATGAGACTAGGCACAGTGGCGCATGCCTGTAATCCCAGTGGCTCAGAAGACTAAAGCAGGAGGATTGTGAGTGAGTTCAAAGTCAGCCCCAGCAAAAGAAAGGTTGTAAGCAACTCAGTGAGACCCTGTCTCTAAATAAAATACAAAATAGGGCTGGGGATATGACTCAGTGGTTCAGTGCCCCTGAGTTCAATCACTGGTGTATGTGTGTGTGTGTATAAAATACATATTACAGATAATCCCTAGCACCTTATTTCCCTCCTTCAACAAAAAATTTCATGTGTTTTTTTTTTTTTACTAAAAAAAAAAATCTTCACCAGCAATTTAAGTAAGAAGGATGCCAGAGAAATCAAAGGGTTTCTGCTAAGTGATCTGTAGGAATGAATGGAAGACAACTGAGGACCTCTCGGTGAGGGAGAAGGCTTCCTGGAGAAGCAAGGTGCTTTTCCTCTAAATCCAACTGAGTCCTGTAAATGAGGAAGAAGCAACCATAGTGCTTCAGGATGCAACAGTGACTGGACTGCAAGAGGCAGGACCTCCTTCCTGAGAAGGGACATCACCTGAGTTTCTCCACCCTAGCTAAATAGAAGAACTACTGTATACCTACAATGCAGTTCAGGAAAGAGTATCTGTGGGAGAAAAGGAAAAGAAAATAAATCAAAGGAGATTCTAGCATAAGTCGGGAAGAGCATTTTAAAGAATTTCTAGTGTACACTTCCGAAAAAGTCAAGAGAACATTTGATATGTGAAACTAAAGCTATAAATTTATTTTGAAAGAAACATTCCAAAATTAATAAGGATTACATAAAAATTTTAAAAGAATATTGGCATACTACACTGCAGGTTAGACACTCCATAAAATTTAGTTAACATACATGATAAATTCAGAAATGATACCAAAATATCCACTTCTAAATGAAATTTAGAAATGATACCAAAATATCCACATGATAAAAAGATGAGAGAAAAGATAAATGTATAACAAAAATCTCAAAAGAAATAGAAAAAAGAAAGATAATGATAGAAATAATAAAAAATAGAATAAAAAATAAAATAAAATTTTGCTGAGTTCAGAAAAGACAAGTTTACAAACTGCACAGGCACTTTAAGTACAATAAAGTAATGAATATAGAAAAAGTATTTGTGCTCCTTTTAATTCTAAGGATGAAAAAACCCCTCATATATAAGAAGAAAAAGCTTTAGCTTGCGTAGAATCCATAAACTCTTCTCAAAAAATAAATTACTTGGTGATATATAGAAACTCTCTACAGATGAATCAAAAAATATATCTCTAGGAGTAACTGGTTATTACATAAGGCTTAACTGTGAGCAATGAAACTAAATTAAACAAAGTAACAGTGATGTGATTTTTGTCAGTATGGCTTAAAAATATAACGCATGAATCCAATTGTTTTAGATTTTCACTTATAATTTAGCAAATTGCAATTGACCAATAAAAATTTGCAGTTAAAAATCCAAGATTCATGAACAAACAGGAAAGAGAATGAGTGAAAGTTAGAAATAAGAACTCAACTAAAATTTCTACTACACACTGTCAAGTTAATTTTTTATTTCAATATAGATCTTGTTAAACGAAAATAAATTTGAACACTTTTAAAATTAGAAGCAACCACAATTAGAATAAAAGTATGATATATATATATATATAGCCTGTTCCACAAACTCAGGGTTTTAAATAGTTACATCTCTTATTTTCCCAATTAATTGCTCTAACCAAGAAATGCCCCACTGCCAGGAGGTTGGATAGCTCCATCTTGAGACTTTCCCTCCCTCTCTGGGAATCCAGGAGCCATCTGAGCTGCTCACATCCAAGAGGGCAAGTGTGCAGAACCTGTATGATAGAAAATGCCATAGACAGAAACGTGTGGCCCACAGCTGTTCCCATTTGCACAAGGAGTTGCCACTGAAGAGTGACTATCCATAAACTAGAAAGTATGCTGGCCCACCCCCAGGAGGAGAATTCACTGATCCACAGTGCTGTGATAACTGTCTTGATGCCTCAAGGGGCATTATCAAGGAAGGACTGGGCATAGGGACCCAGGTTTGATCTTCTTGGGCTACAGCTTTCAGCACTCATGGGATGAGCCCTGGGCCATCACCTCTTGGGCTCAGAAGCATGCCCCTCTTCCTAGAATGAATTATTATAAATTGTTAAAACAAAGTTCTCTGGTAACACCCAGCCTCTGACAAATGAGCTTCTCATCTAATCCCCTATAAAAGACCCCCTCAACATCTCCTGGGAGGACAAATAATTCTGAAGGAACCCAGCTAAAATCAATGTTTGTGTACTTCTAAGGGTGATCCTTCAAGTGATTGAAATGAGGCTTTTTGTTCTACTTTAAAAAAGAAAAACACAAATGTATGCTGATAAATTCTCACTATAAAGAGCTTAACTATCAAATCACTAAAGAAAAGCAAAACACTGCATATATGTATGTGTTTGTGTGTACTATCAAGGGGAACCCAACAAAAACATTTTAAGGAAAAAATTGGGTTGGAAAACTTATCAAAGTGTGAATAAAATAAAAGCATAGATAAAATAAAGCCATTAACATTTATAAAAGTAAATAAAATGTTTAAAAAGGCAAATCATGAATGTTCCAGTAGAGAATAACATTTGGAATATAGTAATCAAGAACTGTAAGAATTATAGAGAGAATGAGATTGTCAGAAACACAATAAAGTGGGAAAATTTAATAGACCGTTTTCAGCTTTTGACAGAACAAACCAAAAAGGTATATATGTAAACAGTATATAAAAGTTTCAAATATAATGCATGATTATGTATAGAATAGCTTTTACATACCAAGTATCCACCTGATTTTGCAATGATTACAGAACATTTACCAAAATTGGTTGTATTCTGTGGCAATAGGACTTGCATTAATTTTCAAAGGTAGAAATTATATACCACTTTATCTAATAACAATCCAATAAAGGGAGAATGAAACCATAGAAGTATACTTTTAAACCTACCCAAGGAAATTTTGTTGAAAGAGGAAAATCAAAACTATAATTACAAGCTATTTAGAAAATAATGACAATGAAATTACAATAATATGGAAAATGGCCAGTGCTAAATGAAATTCATACCTTTGAATTAGAACAATACTTTAAATGAAAGGAAATATACTAGATTTTTAACTTCAAGATTTAGAGAAGAAACATTAAAATATGTTTGAGCATGTTTTAGTCAGCTTATTCACTGCCATGACCGGAAGACTGACAAGAGCAATTTTAGAAAAGGAAGTTTATTTGGCACTCATGGTTTCAGAGGATTCAGGTCCATAGACAACCATATCCAATGCTCTGGCCCCACAGTTAATCAAAACAACATGGTAGAAGGGTGTGACAGAGAAAAGCAGCTAAGGACATAATACTAGGAAGCAGAGAGAGAGAAAGAGAGAGAGAGAGAGAGAGAGAGAGAGAGAGATCTGCTCAACAAAGATAAAATATATATTCCAAAGACACACCACCAGTGATTCACCTCTAATCATGCTCTGTCTACAGTTACCACCCACTTAATCCATTCAAGTTGATTAATTCACTAATTAAATTAAATTTCTCATAACTCACTTGTTTCTCCTCTAATCTTTCTTTCATTGTCTCACACCTGAGCTTTTGGGGGTCACCTCATATCTAAACCGTAGCAGAGGAAAACTAAAAGGAAATTACTAATTAAAAACTAAATAATCATAAAAATACATTCAAACAAACAAAAAAAGAAATGATATATGAGTCTAAGGGGTAGTTTTGAGTGAGGTACAGGAGGTATGATGAAAGAAAAGAACATAAACACAAAAAGGAAACTAAAAATCAAGGAAAAAATAAAACAGAGGGTAATACATTTAATATTTCTATCTTTATCTATCTGCTTATCTGGATATATGCCATACAAGTAGGTCTGTATATATGCATTGACATACATATAGAGTGTATAGCTGGGCATGGTGATGCACAACTGTAATACCAGTGGCTCTGGAAGCTGAGGCAGGATAATCACAAATTCAAAGCCAGCCCCAGCAACTCAGTGAGGCCCTAAGTAACTTAGAAAGGCCCTATGTCAAAATGAAAAATAAAAAGGGAGTGGGGTGTGGCTCAGTGATTAAGTGCCCCTGGGTTTAATCCCCAGTACAAAAAAAAAAAAAGAGAGACTATATAAATTAAAGAGGACAAGTTCTAGAAAAACAAAATTACCAATAACTCCTTTAAAAATGGAGAATTTGAAAGCAACGTCAACATTGGAAACAATAGGAAAATATGCTGAAGACTTGCTTCTAAATAATTGCTGTGTTTAAATGGCTTTGTAAGGGACAGTTGCCTGATATTAAGCCAAGTGTAACTCTGTTCTTCATCTTCTCCCTAAAATGACATGAGTGAAAGTTTAAACTGTCCATTCCATTTTATGAAGCCAAAGTAACCATTATACCAGAATTTATGGATGTATTGAAAAAGGTTTCAATGATCTGTCAGGGAACAAAAAACTATTATAAGATGATGGGTTAAGAGTACACTTAACCCATGAAAAAAGTGACTTTCCCAGTACACTACTTTTGAACTTCTATAACCTAACTTGCACAAATCTCCATTTCCTCAACTTCAAAATATTAATATCACTAAACTCATAGAATTGTGGTGTGAGTTGAAAAAGATAACATATATAAAGTATTTAATAACATTTATTGAGTGTTTATCAACAAATAGTGGTACATAATGTAACTTTTATTATTTTATTATTAGCTTATCAGACATTTATTTAAGAAATACATGGAGAGTGGTGACTTGAATCATGGTCTCTGACTGCCTCATGGCTGCATTTGTGCTGGGAACTTCCTGTGCAAAGGTGTAGGTCAAGATGGCTTAGTTGCTATGGTGATGTCCTGCCTGAGGAGGCTTTTTGCAAAGGCGTGGAGGTTTATCAGTCTGGATCTTGAGCTCAGGCACCAGTTGCTGGGGATAGAGAATTCTGGGCATAATAAGATTACCACAATGTCTTGCAAGTGACTATGACCTTCGAGGCTGCTTGCTTTGCAGAAACTTTCCCACAAATAACATTTTGATGATCAAACCTATACAATAAATGTGCTGTGCTAGCTCTGTGTCATGTTCCTCATCAGAGGATGAGGTCCCCCAGGACCCAGCTTTCTCTCTGTAAATGTTTGTGTGTCTTTCTCAATTTTCTAGTTTTCTAAGGTGTGGCAGTGCAGGTCACAGCAGTTGACACCTGAACAGGGAGTGGACACAGGGGAACATCAATGACTAGATGAGGGAGTACTCCTGAGGATGTGTTAGACAAAGAAAGGTAAGGAGTGAGTATGGACAAGTGTAAAACAGGGGACATGCTGGATCCACAAAGTGGGATCTCTATGCTGCTAGGTGCAGCGTAATGCTTAAAGCTCAAGGAATAAAAAGAAAAAAAAATTGTTAAAATGCTCTATGCATGAGTTTTTGCCTCTCAAGATCAAAACAGCTTTTCTTACTTTTTAGCTTCTGCCAGATCTCTCCTAGGCTTACATTTAAAATACAAATTGCAGAGGCAATTATTCAAAACCAGTTTGAGACCAAAGGAAAAAAAGGTGTCACTTTTAAATCTAAGCCACTTTCAGGATCTTTATGGCTGGCTATCTTATCTGCTCTCACACTCTACCACCCTGCTTTCTTAACAAATTCTTCCCTAAACACTACAGACAGGGGAAAAAATGGGATAATAACATATATACAAGTATTTTTTACTTTAAAAAATTTTACCTGAGGATTTCAGGGCTCTCACATTCTTTGGATATCTAAACTGACTCTAATCTAAGCCCAAAGTAAACTCTGCTCTGATAGACTATTAAATAAACTTTTCTGATATCCTGGTTTTTGCAGTTAAAAAATGAGTAAATTAGATTTAACATAAATGGGATTAATCCTCATATGTGCTTGTTAAAGGAGACATGATTAATTGACAAAGTTAAAGTTCTAAAACATCAACTGCTAAATATAAAATCAAGTACTCTTAACTTCTTAAATTACATCAGGTAATAATATTTAAACATTAAATGTGTTTTCATAATTTGTGAATAAAAAAAGGTTTGAGATCACTTTGTTTCTGTGTCTTCACTAAAAACAAGGTTACTAGGAGTTAAGATTCTATCAAGTGTAATTCTACATACAAAGAGTACAAAGGTTTTAGTTAAGTTTTAATTAAATTACCATGAAAACAAAGTATTCCATATTATTAAAATACGATAATTTGTCTAAACTCAGAAATTTCATAAAGGTTATTTGAGAATGTAAGTTTAAAAAGAGGTCAGCAGCTAGAAAAGACATTTAAGAAGGTTCTAGGTATGAAAATATATTTTAGTATAAAAAGTAAAACAAAAGGAAATGATTCTGGATGAAAAATGTCTTTTGTGTAGTAAAGTAAAAAGTTGTGGAATGTCTAAGTAAGTAACAGAAGGTGTGTAAAGAGTAAATTTCAAAAAGTTTCTATAAAACTAAGTTGGCTATCTATAAATAGCACAATCAGTTAAACTTATTCAAGGCTTTTTCCTAAGATCAAACATTAATGTACTGAAATCAACCAAATTTTAATCCTCTATGTGTTAAAGTAACAAAGATTTCTTAAAACATTAATCTGCTCTTATCCAACAGAATAATTTCCTGTGTCTGTTAAATTTTATTATTAAAAAAAACTAGTCTTAAAGTAATTAGGATTTGTATAACTCTGGTTAAATAACAACTTATTTTAGAGTATTACACTACATTCCAGATTCCAAAGTTTTCTTTATAAGCTAAACTTGGTTAAGAACATCAGTATAATTGTGGTGCTGTTACTGGCTTCTCTGTCTATTCAATGTATTCATATCTTCAAAGTATAAAACATCAGATTTAGAAGAACATTTTACCAAGATGGTGTTCTTCAAATTAAAGTTTAAATATTTAGAATTATAAAAATTATGTTTCTTATTCATAACTATCATATAAAGTCAATATGATTTTATTCTTGTTAATTTCATTATGCATTTTCCTTGTAAGCTTTAGAGCTATTGTCTGTTAGTGCCTTACAGAAACAATGTCTTAGCTCTCGCATCTCCTGATTTAAAAAAAAAAAATCGCTGGTCCCTATGGTCATCATCATAGTCATTTTTTATTAATCTATTAATAAATTAATTCATTTTTATTAATCTATTAATAATTAATTCATTTTTATTAATACATAGTCATTTGTATTAATCTCATAACAGTACTCATGTCTTCTCTCATAGAAGGACTTGCCTCTCAGACGACTTTACGATCTGTTTTTTTCTGAACCAGACTTTTACTACGGACCCCTCAACTGACCAAAACATTCCTGAAAGGAAAGGCCAAATTTCTTGTTCTCTGCTGCCTGCTCTCAGCCTGAAGCAGCCGGAGTGGTCATCATCCATTTCCCTTACAGCAGTAAGGGTTCCCTTCCTCAGAGTGGAAAATGAGACTGAGACACAAGACCAGTGGCTGATTTTATATATATATGGAAGGAAAGAACTGGGTAGACAGCATTCCTCATCATCACTGCTTTGGCACAAAATACTTCAAGAACCCTCTGAGATCAGAAGGCTATTGATAATAAACTTAAAGCTAAGTCAAATGCCTTAGAGGCTACTGTAATGCACTTGGGTGAACAGATACAAAGTCTTAAGGTCAGACAACAATTATAATGTCATGTTGTTATCAATTTATTTGTGTAACAGCTATTTTATATAGTCCTCAATAGGATTGGGAAAAGATAAAATGCATCTATTAGAAATTTGGAATCATAACAATGTTACTTTAGATCTTTTACAACTACATTGTTACATCCAAATCATACAAAAAAGTAAGATTCCCATGTTATCTCCTGTCAGTTTTACAAAAATGCCATTAGGTGATCTAAATGGTTTCAATCCTTCAAATATGCTAAAATATACTACATGGTATCTCTTGGGACTATTTCCTTGCTCTTAATTCTGGGTTGTTTTATCCCAGTCAGGGGCAAACACTTCTGATACAAGTTTCAGTGCTTCAGAGTAAACATCCATTGGTAACATTTAAAAAATAAAAAAGGGGTAGACGTGGAGAGCAGTGACTTGGATCATGGTCTCTGACTACCTCATAGCTGCATTTGTGCTGGGAACTTCCTGTGCAAAGGTGTAGGTCAAGATGGCCCAGTTGCTATGGTGATGCCCTGCCTGAGGAGGCTCCATGCAAAGGCACAGAGGTATATAAATCTGGACCTTGAGCTCAGATACCAGCTGCTGGGGATAGAGAATTCTGGGCATAATAAGATATCCACAGTGTCTTGTAAGTGACCACAACCTCTCTGCCTTATGGAAACTTTCCCATAAATAACCTTTGATGATAAAACCTGTAAAATAAACATTCTTTAATATCTCTGGGTCTTGTTCCTCCATCAGAGGATGATATCCCACCTGGTTCCAGCTTTCTTTCTATAAATGTTTGCGCATCCTTCCTAATCCCCCATCACACCTTGCTGGTTTTCTGATGGTTGGCTGTGTAGGTCACAGGAGAAATGCAAGGAAGATTTAATAGTAAATGTGTACTTATATTTTTATTTTATTTTGCATCAATATGTCATAGCATAAAAACGTATGATCATTTTAGTGTATTCCAAACATCATTACTAAAGTTTAGTATGTATTCTTCATAAAATGATAGATTTTGGAAAAATAAGGAATGTGCAATAGGCATTTGCCAAATTGAAAATTTGTCCATGGAATCCAAAAATACCTAATATGCTTCTTTATCAACTTTCAGTTTGAAAATGAAGCCATTAAATGAACATTCCATCATTTCTCTTCCAGTAAATCATCTAAAAGAACAAAGGAAGCATACACATTCCATTTTCAGTTAAATAATGAGACAGACAGCCTCACATCCTCAGATATGTCAGAGGACTGACAAAAGCCATGGAGGGAAATAAGGAACTCACATAGTGGAGGAGGGAGATAACTGGAGGCATTGGCCTCAGAGCACAGTCCTCAAAGAAAAGCTGCTCAAAATTCATGCCTGAGTGTGAAGGTGGCAAGTGGTGGTGCAAAACCTGAGTCATTGATTGACATCAATCCAAAATAGCACATAGGCTGGTAGCAAAGGTGTCCCCAGATGAGATTCAAAACAGCCAGAGGAAGCAGCACATACACAGAAACTTAGATAAGCAAAGCACAAGTTTAGAAATGAATCTGTCTGTCGAAGCAGAGAAGAATGATGTTGTATTTTCCAACAACTCTCTCGATCTATCTATGCCCTTAGCATGAGAGAAATAAAATCAAAAGAAAATCCTTGGTCATAGGAGAAATAGAAGGCAATCTGGAAGGTCCCTTTCAAACATGAACTCCAATAAATAGCTAGTTCAGGGAAAAAAATCAGTTCTTTGAAAAATAAGTAACAAAAAAAGAGACATTCCCAAATCTGTACAAGAAATGAGAAGAGACAGAATTAAATGAATAAATAAATGAACAAACAAATAAATTAATAAGTAGCTGAATGATTAAGAAAATGCATTAGAAAATATGGCCATGAATCCATCATAAATGCTAAAAAAACAAATGCAACCAGAACTACGAAGTATGAACACAAAGCAAAGTCACTGGAGCTCAGAAAACTCACATTAGGAAAACAAAGAAATGAAACATAAGCTGGTAAAATTTACGGGGAAAGAAGGAAGAACAACTAAAACTATACCAAATGAAGCTGCAGTCTGGAAAAGCACAGTAAAATTGCTTACAGATAATAAAATAATTTTTTGAAGCAGTATTAAAACACAATTAAAACAAGGAATCAATAGTCATATATACAAAAAACAAGTTAGGACTAAAACTCATTTAAAGTTGCAAATTTCCCTCCCCCCACCAAAAACACATAGTACTTAGAATTATACCAACTAGGAAATGTAAAGGATCTTGACGAAGTAGATTTTATTCCAGGAATGCAAGTTTAAGGGATCCTGAAACTTGTAAAAGACGATTTTAAGTTAAAGAGATGCCATGTTCTGTGATAGGAAGACTCAACACTATAAAAATGCAGTTCTATTTAAAGTAACATATGCATTTAACTAAATCATAAAATAAGAACAAAACAAAGCCCACTAACTTTTAAAATATTTAATAAAATATTCCCTGAGAGAATTCAGTAATACATTCAAATAATTAGTTTTCTAGTTAAACTAATTCTAAAGGAAAAAGAAGGAAGCCAGAATATTTCAGAAATTTTTGTGAAAGAAAAATAAAATGAAATTGGCTTAATACTGCATGAAAGTATATTTTAAATATGTAATAATTAAATTCCTATTTTGGCACATGGGTACAGAAAATTTGACAGTACTCTATGTTCAATGTATTATTTACTAAAGAATTGCTAATTGAAATTCACAGTAGTTCAACAGTATGTAATTATTTAAGAAAAAGTTAATGCTTGTTTGGTTTTTGGATATGAGGTATGCCTCAAAAATTTCTGTTAATGCAGGAATATTGAGGTGAAAAGACTGGATTGTGAGAGCTGTAACTTAATCAGTGCATCCTAGTTTGAATGGACTGAGTGGGTAGGAACTATGGGCAGATGGGTATGCCTGGAGGAGGTGAGTATAGGCAGGGGGAGGTGGTGCCCATATGGTGGAGGAGGTGGGTCATTTGGAGTAATGCCCCTGGAAAAGTACACATTCCCTGTAGTTCTTTCTCAGCTTCCTCTTTGCTTCCTGACCCTACCAAGAGCTGAGCAACTTTCCTCCACAGGGCCCACCTCCTCAGGATATGCAGCCTCATCTTGGATCCAGCGCAATGGAGTCTGATGTCTATGGACTGAATCCTCTGAAATTGTAAACTCCCAATGAACTTTTCCTCCTCTTAGCTGTTTTTGCAAGGTATCTTGGTCACAGTCACAAAAATCTGACTAAAATAACACTCAAGACTGGCAAAAGTTTAGGGAAACAGGAAATCTCATACACTAGGCAAATTGATTCAAAAAGTTAGCAACTGAGTAACTTATTATCTCCTAACATTTTAAACAAATTCTTGCTATTGAATTGCAGTACTTCTATTTGTTTAAAAAAAAGAGGTTTAAGAACTCAATAGAGGTATGTGTACATATACTGGAATAATCATCGCACCATTATTTAAAACTAATCCAAATATTATAACAAATCAAATTTTAATAATTTCATAAAATGGAACATTTGTAGTCCTCTTTGTGTAAGCTACTGAATGTAAGGGAGAAAAGAACAAAAAATCAGATTGAAAATGTACAAGGGATATGAACAAGAAACTTGTAGACAGGAAACCATAGATGTGTAATCAGATGTATAAAGATTTTCTCAAATTCACTAGCATCAAGAAATACAAATTAGAATGAAATCTAGTGTTACATGCATTAAATTTCAAAAAGTTTCAAACAAATCTGAATCACATGTAGATTTAGTAGAAATATGGTGAAATAAAATTCATTCAGGCACTGCTTATAAGAGGCTTAACTAGTCTATGCCTGCCCAAAACTATCTAGCATTACTTGTAGAAATAACACTTATGCCTGACAGATCACACTCTAGATACAGAGCCCAGGGAAATTCTCACTGTATCCTTAAAGGAACATGTTCAATATTATCCCTCACATCATTTATATTGTTTCCAACTATGAAGTTCTACCACTTAAATACCATGTGATGGATTATTGTTAGGAGTGCTATGAAGCAGTTAAATATAGTTGAAAAAAATGTGATGATAGATACATACATGTATCTATAAATACATGTATCTATAGATACATACATGTATACATCTTAAAAATACAGTATGAGTGAAAAATGTGTAGGTTAAATGCATGTTATGTTTCATCTTTGTGTAGCCTCAGTCTGGAAACAAAACTGTTCCACATGCACATACACACAAAAATACAGGTACACACATACAAACAGGCACAAATATATATGCAGAAACACACATGAACACATATACATGCTCACATATAACAAAGACATGCTCAAACACACACGCACACCACAAAACACACACACACAAACACTGCAAAACAGAAACAGAAACACACAGAGGAACATGCATTTGCACAGGCACACACAAACACATGCACACTCACAAACACATGCACACTCACAAACTAATACAGTGACACTCAAACACTAACACACACAAATATGCAATGGTGTTCACGCATATGTGCAAAACTGCACACACAAACATGTGCACACACTAACACACACATGAACACACACTAACACACACAAACACATAGACAAAACTCACAAGTGCAAACATGCACAAACAAGCACACACATGCACACACACAAACACACATGCATGCATAAACATACAGACAAAACACACAAACACATATACATAGGCAAATATACACACATGTGAATACCCGCACATGCCAATATACACAAACATGTGCATGCACAGACACAGTGCATAAACACACCACAAACATGCACAAAAACGTGCATGGATACACATGCACACACAGAGACACAAACAGGTGCACACACAAAGAAAAACACATGTGCAGACATACACACCAGACCCACTCAGACACAAACAGGCATGCACACAAATACACAAAAGCATACATGCACACTCACATACACATGGGCACAACAAACACAAATACCCACACACACAAATACACATACACAAACATGCAAATGCACATACAGACTTGCACATACCCATACGTAAACACATTCTCACATGGACACAAATCAGCAGACACAAACACAAACACATGGGCATATGCACATGCACAAACACACAAGCAGATATGCACACACACACAAATTCACATGCACACACATATACACCCACACAAACACATCACAAAAACACACAAACATAAACACATGCACACACAAAACTAACACAAAGATACTCACAAATTTATACCCCCAACATGTGCACAAATATGCACACATGTGTGCACACAGGCACACACAAACACACACAAACCACACAAGCATGCACATGCATACACATGAACTCTCACAAGCACGTGCATACACATAAACACACATGCATAGAACCATATACACTTGCACCCTCAAAAGCACACACAAAAACACAGATACAAATGTGCCAATGCACACATGCTCACACCTACATAAACACACACACACGCACACAAGCACACACCAATGCACACACATAAAGCACAGGAACATACATGCAGATGTACACACAAATACATATAAATGCACAAACACACAAATACACAAACACATGCGCACACATATACACCACAAAAATACACAAACATGCAAAATGCACACAAATATGTGCACACATGCCCACACACACACACAAATGCATGCACATGCCTGTGCACATGCACACTCAGACCCACTAACAACCTCACATGCAGACTAACACACGCACAAATATACACTTCCCCACACACACATACTCATATATATACACACATACACTCACATACTCAAACACACTCATATATAAATGCATAGAACAAAAGACAGGATATTTACACCAAAGTAATCTCTGAATTGTGAGAGGCTTTGTTTTTTTTTTTCTTTCTACTTTTGAGATATTTTATTTTGTACTAAAACCTTTGATTTTATAATAAAATTAACAGTAATAGTTAAAGGAAAAATTGTGAAAGGGCACTAGGGGAGTAAAAGAACACCTGTTTTATATCCAAGCTCTCTGGCTCATTACCTTGTAAGCTGTCTTTGCACCTGAGGACTGGGTGCCGCAGCAATGCCCTCATCACATCCCGGGATTATCATAACGATTACCCAAGGTCACACCTAAGGAGTCATTTAGAACTCTAAGTTAGATACACGAAAATTTTTATATGAGACATTTGAGGCTGAATATGCTTCAGAATTCAGAATTTTTCTGTTTTGATGCTATAATAATATGGGAATAACATATATGTCATCCCCAAAACAGGTCAAGGGAACCAGCTGGTAATTATGTATTTCTTAAGTAGAATATTAATATGTTCACTATGCAGAATAAGCAAATGATAGCCCTAGGTCAGTTCAGGTTAAGGTGTTCTTACAAAAGTTATTTCAAGACCTCCTGGATCTGCCATCAAGTAAATTAGAAATCATTTAATTTTGAGAACATTTTTAGTATTAGATCTACAGATAAGGGATTCAGATTAATAATCTTATTGGTATATCTATGAAATTAGAATAGATTCACTCATCATCTTCACTTAATTTAGCAATAAGCAAATCTAAATGTTTCCAAAAAAATTGAGAATGGAATTTATTCAGAATTGGACATCAAGTGTTCTAGAGAGTGTTTTTGCTGCTGTGATTAAAAGACCCAACCAGCACAATTGTAAAGGAGGAAAAGTTTGTTTGAGGGCTCATGTTTCAGAGGTCTTAGTACATAGAAGGTCAGCTCCATTTCTTGGGGCTCCAGGTGAGGCAGGACATCGTGGCGGAAGAGTGTGGTGGAGAGAAATAGCTCACATCACGGTGATCAGAAAGCAGAGAGAGTCTCCACTCTGGAGATACAAAATAAATACCCCATAGCCACGCCCCTATTTCCACCTCCTCCAGCCTCACCCACTGCTTCAGTTACCACTCAGTTAATCCCTATCAAGGTATTAATTCATTAATTGATTGTGTTAAAACTCTCACAACACAATCATTTCTCCTCTGAACCTTCTTGCATTGTCTCATATGTGAACTTTTGGGGGATACCTCACATCAAATCACAATATCAAGTGATAACGGGGAATCCAGCTGAGTAGGCATAAGCATCTAGATAAGAAAGGCTTCAGGCCTTGAGATTGTAGTGAGTCCCAAGATAAGGTTTAGGTACGCTGAAGAGAAGTGAGAAGATAGCGCTGGAGCGGGATTCCGAGTTTCAAGCCTTGTATAAAATTAAGGAAGTTGATTCAAGGTTACCACTACAACCACTGTTCACAAGCTCTCCAGCCATGCTTAATTGTGCATTTATCCTCCTCAAAGTGAATCCTGGCTCCTCCACTGAGCAATGTTGTCTACTCTCACAGTTGCGAAGTCTGCAGATGGCATGTGCTTGTGTCACCAGCAGTTTCCAAATGCAAAAATATAGTCATTTAGAGGTTTTCTGTGTACCCCCATTTCCTCATTAATCTTCTAAGTGCAGCTGCAAAGGGATGATATCCATGTGAAGCATAGTGACATTCTGGCTACCTTCATTCACACAATTTCAGACCACCTGCCATGTCCTCAGAACAATGCTAGAACTAGAGGTGTGCAAAGAACACAGGACAAAGTCCTGTATTTTTCTCTGTCTAGTGAATACCTCTCCAGCTCTACTCACACCTCTTTGCATAGAGGGTCCATTTACTTCTTTTTGTTTTGCTTTGTTTTTCTTTTAGTCCTAGATAGCATGGGGTAGAATTTACAAGTTAATGAATATTTTTAAAAACTGATTTGAAATCAAATCTAATTTGAAAGAAATGACCATAGCAAGAAAAACAAGCATGCACACACACACACAATATCACACATACACACACACACACACACACAAACTACAGAAATCTGAAAAAAATAACTTTACAAATTGTAAAGCTAAATACAAATGGTTATGAATTGCTTACTGCTTTTGTTTTGTAATCACTATTAGAAAAAATAATTGAAAGTTATGAACCTCTCAATTGCTTCCCACCTTGAGGCTAGTAAGTCTCATTAGAATCTATACCAGGAATGGCGCCCTTGTCCAATTTATCTTTAAAATTCTGACCAAAGTAATCTCTTTGAAGCACATATCCAATTTCTCCAGCTTAGAACTCTAAGACTTTCTATTATCCACTGAAAACCATTCCAAAACCCTTGCCTTAGCAGTTTTTCAGTATTGAAACATACTGACTTTCTAATACCATCTTTTTTACTCTTCTGGTTGAAAACTGGGCACCTTGAGGATAAATGCTTAAAAACATCCCTATCACTATAAGTATATTGAAATTTTTCATGCAGTTTGTCAACACCTCAGAATGCACTCAGTTGTTTTCTCTCATGTAGGAGTTGTTTGCCTTATGAAGAAGAAAAAAAAAAAACATGGCATTGAGCAAGAGAACTAAGGAATAAAATAGGAAAAGAATATTAAGCTAAAGATTGTACTTTGAGTCAACCACAGAGAATATTCTTAATTGCCGATTGAGACAGTCAATAGAAATGGTAGTATAAAGAAACTGAATCCAGTATGTTTTGGATAGATATTACAAAAATAAGCCAAGTGCAGGGCATGGCAGCACATGTCTGTAATCCCAGGGGCTTGGGAAGCTGAGGCAGGAAGATCACAAGTTCAAAGCCAGCCTCAGCAACTTAGTGAGGCCCTAAGCAACTCAGTAAGACCCTGTCTCAACATAAAACATAAAAAAGGGCTGGGGAAGCTGGACATGGTGGCACACTCCTGTAATCTCAGCACTTTAGGAGGCTGAGACTGGAGAATCATGAATTCAAAGCCAGTCTCAGCAAGGGCGAGGCACTAAGCAACTCAGTGAGAACCTGTCTCTAAATAAAACACAAAATAGGGCTGAGGATATGGCTCAGGGTTGAGTATCCCTGAGTTCAATCCCGGTACCAAAAAAAAGGGGAGGCTGGGGATGTAAATCAGTGTTTAAGTGCCCTCGGTTCAATCACCATATTAAATAAATAAATAAACCAAGTGCCATAAACATAGTTATCACATAATATTTTCCAGCCCTCACCCTGTCCTTTGACAAAAGTTTGGGGACTTATATATGAATACTTTCTGGAAAGATCCATTTGTTTATTCATATAGGCACTTCACATTGAACACAGTTCAAACTCAGGATCATTGCATACATAAGCATATGCTACTAACTCCTAATTCCTATTTCAGTAATTAAAATCATAATGCAATCAGTTGCCACAGTCAGAAATCCCTAAATTGTCTCTCATCATCCTCACTCAGAGATTTAATAAGTCCTGCAGATTCAAACTCAGGTCATAAACTGTCAACTCTTAGCCTTGGGATCATATTCTGTCTGGAGATGTGCGTGTGTGTGTTTTTTTGTTTGTTTTGGTTTTTGACCCATTAGCCCACATAGTGTTACATATTTAAAATTCAAGAGATTTCATATAAAATTTGTTGTTTTTTTTTAAATCAGATCTGACAATGCTGGGGTCACATTCTTACAAAGCAATGATTGTCTAGATTGCTGTGGATGGGTCCTTGGGATAGAGGAATGATATTAGAGTACTTACATTCCCCTGTTCCCTCTGATCTTATGCTCAAGCTGCTCACACCTTGGCATGATGTGCTCTGTGCGTGGGCAGTGTGGGCATGGAGTGCAGTCTCCTGTTAGAAATCCTCACACCTTTGTCAGGTAAATGGATGGAATTGGAGAATATCATCCTAAGCGAAGTAAGCCAATCCCAAAGAACCAAAGGACGAATGTTTTCTCTGATAGGTGAATGCTGATCCAAAATGGGGCAGGGAGCCATGGGAGGAATGGAGGAACTTTGGATAGGGCCAAGGGGAGGGAGGGAAAAGGAGGAGTCATGGGGGTAGGAAAGATGGTGGAATGAGATGTACATCATCATCCTAAGTATATATATGAAGACACAAATGGTGTGACTCTGTGTGCAACCAGAGAAATGAAAGATTGTGCTCCATTTGTGTACTATGAATCAAAATACATTCTGCTGTCACGTATAAAAAATTAGAATGACAAAAAAAGAAAGAAATTCTCATGCCTTTTCTCCTTTGTCATTCCCTTACCACAGCCTCTGAAGGTTTCCTTTCCGCCATTCGGCATGTACTTCACACTGCAACCAAAATTATACTGAACTACTACCAAGATCCTCTTTCTGCAAAGCCTTCCCAAGTTCTCCTAAACAAATGTAATTCTTTTCTTTGTGCTCCTGAAACATCTTTTTAAATGTATTTTGTTCCCCCTTGAAATAGAATTTGCCCAACCAAGGTTATAAAAACATACTCCTATATTTTCTTCTAGTTTTTAAGGCTTTGACATTTAGATCTATGATCCATCTAATTTGTATGTTTAGTTTTACATTTTCTAATTGGGGGGCCAGGTTTGTTTTTATTTTCATTAATTAACATTATAAGGAATGATTTACATCCCAAAATATACCTTTCTGAGGATACATACTGATTTGGTGTTAAGACTGATGAAAGCATTATCTCAGTCAAGGTATAGAACATTTCCATTACCCCAGAAGTTTACTTTGCAGGCAATGTATCCTCATGAGGAACTAATATTGCTGTTTTTTTTCATGCTATACTTTGTTACCTTTGCTAAAATTTAATATAAACAAATTGTATAGTAATAGCAGTTTTATTTTACTTCTTTTGCACAGTAAAAGGTTTATGATTCATCTTTGGTGCTTTTTATTGTGGCATAAGTTCTACTGAACAAATATACTAAAATGTGTTTACCACTTTCTTATTGATGAACATTTAAACTGTGTTCAATTTTAATCTACTATAGAGTTACTTTGAACATGATGTACAAATATTCATGTAAATATATATTTTAATTTGTCTTGCATATATATCTATTGGTGGAATTGCTGGTTCTGATTATATATTTATTTTAGCACATATAAAAACTGTAAAATTATTTTCAAAATGGTTGTGCAATTCTGCATTCTTATGAGTGATGGATGGCAGCTCCAGGTGTTCTAAATTCTCAACAATACTTGGTATTGTTAGTGTTTCAAATGTTGGCCATTCTATTGGTACATAGAAGTATCTTATTATGATTTTATTTTGTATTTGCTGATGAGTAATGATGGTAACTAATTTCTCAGGTACTTCTTGGTCATTCATATATTTTTTTCATTAAGAATCTGTCAGAAATTGCATCCATTATTAATAATAAATTGTTTTATAAAAACTTGGTCAGATTTTAAATACTGTGAATATTCAATGGTACCATCAAAATTCACTGACAAATATTTGTTGGCAAATATGTATTTTCCATACTAAAATTAATTGCCACATTTGTAGAAAATCAATTGGGTATGTGTAGATATATTTGTAAAATATCTTTTCTATCTATATGTCTATCATCATACCAATATAATACCTTTTAATTGATTACCATAGCCCTTTTTTTTCCCTTTTCTTTTCTTTCTTTCTTTTTTAAAGGCAGGTCTCATCATGTTTTCTGGGCTTACCTTGAACAAGCCTTTTGCCTCAGCTTCCAGAGTTGCTGGGACTACCATACCCAGCGATTACTACAGCTTAATAGTTTATCCTGAAACCAGTTAATAGAAGCTACTCAACTTGACTCTTGCCTTTCAAAATCATTTTTACTACTCTAGGTCAATATACTCCTTAAAATCACCTTGTCTTTTTCTACAAAGATACTTACTGGGATTTAAATTATTATTTCTTTGAATCTGTAATTCAGTTTTGGGGAAAATGATATCTAACAATAGTGAGCCTCCAAATTCATAAATATATTATCACTTCCAATTATTTATGCCTTCTTCAGTAGCTCTTAGAAATGTTCTGTAATTTTCAGTAAATAGAATTTACACATATTTGGTAAAGTTAATCATTTAGTTAGATTTCAATTTTGGTGTTAATTTGAATCATATTTTTTATTTTGTATTATGGTAATTTGCTGCTAGTATATAAGACACAATTTCCTCTATTCAAATTTAGATTATTTTTGTAGAAAATTTTTATTTACGAATATAACATCCTAAGTAGATATAAAGTCAGATAGTTCTACTTATATTCAGGTCAGTTTGAATAATTTGTGGCTTTCAAGAATATGTCATTTCATTTGTGCTCTCAAAGTAGCATGAAATTGTTCCTTTATTTTCCCTTCATGTCTTAGGATATATAGTGATGACTCATTTTTCACTCTGTTATTTGCTCTTTATGCCAACTCTTTTTATTCTGTAAAGTCTGAGGTTTATCAATTATACTAAGCATTTCAAAAAACTGTTGTTTTCATTTCATTGATTTTTGTATCATCTAACTAATTTCTACATTTCATTATTTTATTCTTTTTTGTTGATCTTATTTTACTCTCCTTTTTCTAGAGTCTAAAAGTAGAAATCTAAACCACTAATTTTTTTACCTTTCCCTGTTCTCATTTTGTTTGCAAGCTTATTGTCCTTTCCTTCTGTTTTTCCAGTTTTTAATCTACCATATATCTTTCCAGTAAATTTCTCATTGCAGATATTATATTTCTTTACCTTGAAAAGTGTAAGGGTTATTTATAATCTTTGTTCGATGGGTCCACAGGAACCTTTTCTCTGGTGTTAAATTAGCATTCTCCTCAAATTGTGCCCTTTGTTTCTTTACTGAATGCTCAGGATGTTCAACAAGGTCTCTACTTTGAGACCAAGGTGTGTTCTAGAAATTTTTTTGGTTCGCTCAGCCTTGTGAAGTTCCCCTTAAAGCCCTATGCCAGTGTTCTGATATAGATGGGATATCCTCCGAAAGCTCATGTATGAGACATTGAAAGAAGGTTTGGAGGAGAAATGATTGGGTTATGGCCTTAACCTAATCAGTGAATTAATCTCTAATGGGATTAACTGGGTGGTAACTGGAGGAGGCAGGTGGAGTGTGGCTGGAGGAAGAGGTTCATGGGGGTGTGGCACTGGGGTATATATTTTATATCTAAAGAGTAGAGTTTCTCTCTGCTTGTTGATCATTATGTGAGCTGCTTCCCTTTGCCACACTCTTCCATTATGATGTTCAGCCTCACCTTGAGCCCCAAGGAATGGAGGCTGCTGTCTGTGGATTGAGATCTCTGAAACTGTGAGACCCCAAATATACTTTGTTCCTCTACAATTGGGCTAATCATGTCTTTAATTCACAGTGGTGAAAAAGCTGACTAAAACAGCCAGCACTACTTATTGGTTAGAAAGAAACTCAAGGGGACCATAATGTGGATTTCTGGATCTCTTTATTCTGTATAGCTCCCTCCTCTCCAACAACTTTCTTTGCACATTACAGCTGCCCAATCACCAAGCCTCCCAAATCTCTGTGTTCTCAATCTTGTAAGGCACTCTACTTTGCTTGTGTTCCCCGAGCATGGTAATTTAACATGTGACTCCAGGCAGAAAGCCAGGTTAATTGTAGAGCTCCCCTCATCTGTGTTGTTATTTCATGGATCACAGTTTTGTGCTGATTGTGGTACCATAAAGGGAAAACAGCTATTTCATGTGTTTTTCCAGTTTCCTATTGTTTATAGTGAAAGTGGAAGTCTGCCCCCAGCTAGCCAGTCATTGAGAGAAGCAGAACAGTCCTTAAACATCTTATCCATAGCTCAATTATAGTATTATCACGTTGCTTGACAATTATTGTTTTGTTTTCTGTCTCTTCTATTAGCCTTGGGCTTCCAGAGGGTAGGAGCAGTACCCCAGAACCCTCAGGACAGCCTTTGACACATCAAAGGTGTTGAGGAAGCGTTTGTGATCGGATGACTGATGGACAGTGCAAGCATATACTGTTTCGAAAACATTCCCAGTTGTCTACAGAAAGATTTATTTAATATTCTGATCACTTTTCACTAAAATCAAATATGTTTATTAAGAAGAGTCTATCAAAAAAGAGACAACAGTTACCTCACAAAGTGGGTGAGTTCCCGTAGTGACAGTCCAGTCTCTCCCAGCAGTTCAAAGCACAGGTCAAAACTGCTTCCTTGACCCTATGTAAAAATGAGCAAAGTTATGTTCTCTTCTGTATTACACAGCAAATCCACCCTCATTTCTTTGTATGGCAATCCCTCTGTTTCGAGAAAATTTTGATTATTAAAATAAAGTTAAAATCCTCCCCCTTAAACTGACCTGATCTTAATTATGAATTTAGTATAAGCATCCTTTTTATATTACACACACTTGTGAAAACAAGTATCTGAGGATATCCTTTAGTAGTGAACAATATTATTTCATGCTCTACATATTTACATAATTAGTATTATGTTACCTGGTTTTCTTGGACTGTATTGGTATTTGACCTACGTGGTTGTATAGACCCATTTATTCCTTTTTTATACTCATAATTATATATATTTTTCATCCATTCCCCTATTAATAACAATTTAGATCAAAGCCCTTCTTTTACTCGTCTGGCTATGAATGTGGATAGATATCTCTCTGTATTACAAAGCACACCTAGTTATCCCATCAACACCCAAAAAATATTGGGTTCATGGCTACATGGATATTTTCTCTACTAACAGTGCATGAGAACCCTGTTTTCCCACACTGTGGTGTAGAAGTCCTCTTCTGTATAGGACAAATGATTCTCTTTCCATTTCTACCAGCTATAAAACCAGAAAGATGGTGAGCCCATTTTGAAAGACCAAGGCATCAAATCATTGAACCCTGAAGTGTCTTTTTACATATCTTCCTATATCTCTTCTAAATTGTCTCCCCACTCAAGAAAGATACCAAAACACAAACACTCCAAACATGTCTTGCTTGACTACTTCAATCATCTGTCATGACTTTCAACTTATCTTGCCCTTGGGCATGATTTTAGGACTTTGAAACTATTCCTTGCTCTCTAATAAATACTTTGGGTTTAGATTTTTTTATTCTGTCACATATTCTGGTCTTTATGACCTACAATGTAGTTTACCTGCCAACAAAATTACTACATAAAAATACCTATAAAAAGTAAGGGCATAGGGCTGGAGACATAGCTCAGTTGGTAGACTGCTTGCATTGCATGCATAAGGCCTTGGGTTCAATCCCCAGCACCACACACACACACACACACAAAAATAAGGGTATATACTCTGGAAAAATGTTTATACTCTTTTCAGTCTGCTCTTCTTGACTCACTTCTTGCACCCCAAACTTTCTTCATCATGTCCTAATCAAATACCTTTTCCTCCTCTTACTATAGCCATAAACACAAATTCCCAAGATTTTAAGTTTGTATCTGAAACAACTGACCTTGGATTCAATTTGAGCTCATAAGTCCCCTGCCCTCACAGTTCCACCTCTTGGAACCACTTTGTATCTCCTTGATATGGACATATCTGGCCAATTCACTGAAAAAATCAGCTGAATTTTTTGTTGTTGTTGTTGGTGGTGGAATGTGGATTGCAACAAAGAGTTAACTCACTCTTCACATTCAACTGTTTCCTCTCCTAGTATGTAGATTCAACCTTTCATCATTTATTTACTATACAATGATTTTTTAAAAATGTTTTGGCATATAATTATGGCTTACCATGTTCTTCTTAGAGGTGCCAAGAGAAGGGCTGGGTTAGGGCGGGGTGGGACAGAGGTGTTTTGGAAAGAGATGATGACTGTGGACATCTGGCTAAAGAGGGAGATGCTGCCCAGTTGGCAGTGTTTGAATGGACAGGTGGGTGGGTCTGGCTATCATTATCAGAGCTTGCTGGATCTCGGCCAGAAAACTGCATAGAATTTAATAGCAGAAAACGCCAGCCGAGGAGGTGAGCTACAGATACAGAGAGTTGAGCTGTAGCCAGGCATAAGTTCTGCCAAACTCAGTAGGATGAAAATGAACAGGAACAGGTGGTCAGAAGGGAAAGGAAGATGCATGGAACTCGCTCACAAAGAGCCATTGTGAGGGCACATTTTGGTACCTATGAAACAGGGAAATAGGAAGAGATACCTGGGTGTGTGGGAAACATACAAGGCTTTAACAAACCCAAGTTCAGTATCTTTACCAATTTCAACTTTGTTAGAGTTATTGAATTTCTTTATTGTTATTTCCTTCAACTATTAATAATAGGGTAAAAGATGGTACTTCTTAAATTTGCTGTAAAAGTTTAGGGACAAATTCTATACAAATACTATGTTAATTATAAAATGTTGCAAATGATATTAGCTATTGTGTTTTGTCTTAGATGAAGGTGCCCTTTAAAGTAGAGTGCTAGGAAAAAGAGACAGTTGAACAATAACAACTACATATATCAATAACCCCCTTCAATAATAGATAGGACTGCTAGATTAAAGATGAGCAAGGAAATACAAAACTTGAACAACATTTTTAGCCAGGCATCTATTGAGCATTTCATCCACAAAAGCAAAATAAACATAACACTATAGGATAAATCACATTTTCAGTCATAAAATAACTGAATAAGTCTCAATAAATTTGAAATCATATGAAGTATATTCTCTGACCACAATGGAATGAAATCAGACATAGACATCAATAATAAAAGAGAATATGGAAATTTCACAACCTGCGGTAGTAAACAATACACTCCTAAATAACCATTAGATCAAAAAAGAAATCTCAAGGGAAATTAGAAAATACTTTGAAATAATTGACAATGAAAACATAACATACCACAGCTTAAAGGATATAGTGAAAGCAGTGCTCAGAGAAAAATTTCTTGCTATAAAAACCTATAGTAAAAAAAGAAAAGATCCTCAGATTAATAAGCTAACCTTTCACCTTAAGACACTAAGAACAGAAAGAAAACGAAACTCACAGGATGCATAAGGAAAGCATTAAGTTTAGAGTGGAAATAAATGAAATAGAAAATAACAATCAACAAAACAGAAAGTTGTTTTTTTCCCCCAAAGATTAATAAAATTGGCAAACCATTTGCTAGATTGATTAAGGAGAAAAACAGCAGAAAGAAGACACAAATTACAAAAATTGGGAATGAAAGAGATACTATTCTTGACCATAAAGGAACAAAGCAAAAGTTCTAAACATCAGTGTGAGGACCTTTAGGATTGTTCTAACATAGATTGGTACAATTTAGTCGTACCGTACATGAATTTGCTGAATTAAAATGTGCTTCCACTAGCTTTATAGTCCTCCCCTTGGTTTATAAATTTATATTTTATCTATCACAGAGGCATAATTCTAAAAAAAAGTCTGCAAAAGAATTAGACTTAAACATTGGGGCTAGGCAGAAAAAGGAAGAATACTTGCTCCAAAAAGTATCCTCTCTTGAATAGACAGTTCTTTACCTCCTAGAGCCTGGTTCTTTTTTTTTTTTTTTAAATATCTTTATTTTATTTTTTATGTGGTGCTGAGGATCAAACCCAGTGCCTCACGCGTGCTAGGCAAGCACGCTACCACTGCACCACAATCCCAGCCCCTAGAGCCTGGTTCTTGGTCTGTTTAGCCTAATAGCAGCACTATCTTGAGTCCTAACACTGTCTGGTCTATCTGGCATAGATCTTGGCAGACTCAAATTTTTTATTTCTTTGTAAGAGTTATTGAATTCAATAATAATGCATATCTTTAATAGATAAAATATAAAATCAAAGAACCAAAAAGCTATAGTGTCTTCAAATAAGATAGGATATTATTCTACTTCTTACTCAAACTTAAGCTATTTCTATGTAAGTCTACCTTTTATAGGTAGATTTTTAGACCCTGTCCTAAGTAAGCAAGTTCTGTGTGATTAAAAACTCTGGCTCAAAGTTTAAGTGAATGAAACTTAATATCATGGCATTGAATTGCTCAAAGTATCTCAACTCTATCTAATTAAATGTCACTCTATTTTATTTAAGCAACCCATACACATTAGGGAATTTTAAAACATACTTCTAAATTACACATAAACCAAAGAAGATGTCATAATAACAAAATCCTTTGAACCAAATGAAAATGAAACCACATATCCTAAACTTGGTGTGATATATCTAAAACAGTACTTATAGAGAAATTTATAGTATAATATGTTCACATTCCAAAAAGAAAAGCCATCTCAAACCAAGGACTTAGGCTCCTACTTTGGAAACCTAGAGAATAAAAAAGTAAACTAAACCTTATATGAGCAGAAGGAAAGAAATAACTAAAAATTAAAGAAAATTGAACACAGAAAAAAACTGTGAATAAAATTATAAAACCCCAAAGATCAATAAAATTGATAAAACTTTGGCCATTCTGACCGGGAAAAAGAAAGACACAAATCATCAATATCATGGATGAGAGAGTTTATAAGCAATACCTCAGTGAAGCTGATTTTCAATGACACCATAGAAAATGCATTTCTTCAAATAGATTATACATTTAAATGTAAGTGAAGAAAAGCATCCTGAAAAAAAATAGTTTAAAAATTGATAAATATACACAAGTCATGACCAAATTTCACCCTTAGTGTGTCGTTACAAAAAATTTAATTGACTGGGAATATTGATTGCTGTATTAAAAAACCTGTTTTTGCCAACTCTGCGTTAATCCAAATCACCTAATATTAAAAGAAAAATACTGTGATTCCATTTGAACTTAAGCATTATGTTTTCTATTTCTGTAAAGAATGCCATTGGAAGTTCAATAATAATAGCATTAAATTAATTTGAAAATTAAATTAATTTGAGGTAATGTGGATATTGTAATAATATTAATTCTTCTAGTCCACAAGCATCAAATATGTTTCCACTTAATATGCCTTTAACTTCCTTCATCAATGCTTTCACAAATTTTAGTGTACAAGTTTTTTACATCTTTCATTAATTTCTAATTATTTTATTCTCCTCATTGCTATTACAAATGGGATTGTTTTCTAAATTCTTTTTGGATAGTTCATTGTTCATATATACAAATGCAACTTATATTTATTTTGTTTACTAAAATTTTACTGAATTTTTGTATTCTTACTTTTTAAAAATTGAAACTTATGGGATTTCTTCAAATATAATCATATCATTTTCATTTTATTTTTAGTTGTAGATGGACACAATGCCTTTATTTTATTTATCCATTTGTATGTGGTGCTGAGGATTGAATCCAGTGCCTCACATGTGCTAGGCAGGTGCTCTACCACTGAGCTATGATCATATCTTTTGCAAACAGAAATAAGCTTTATTCTTTCTTTTCAGTTTTGATACTTTTTTGTTTCTTGTTTTGTTTTTGTTTGTTTTCTGATTTGTTTTTTCTTGCCTAATTGCTCTGGCTAGGACTTACAATGTTACATTGACTAGAAATGGTAAGAGTAAACATCATTTTCTTATATAGGATATTACAGGAATAGCTTCCAGTTTTTTCCTATTGATTATGATGTTAGATGTAGGCTTTATGTCGTCTTTACTAGGTTGAGTTAATTTTCTTTTATATCTGTTTCATTGAGAGTTTATCATGAATGAATGGATGTTAAATTTTGTCAAATTCTTTGTCTGAACCTATTGATATAATCATGTGGTCTCTATTTTCCTACTATTACTGTGCTATGTTGCCATGATTGCTGTATGTTGAACAGGCCTTGCATCTCAGATATAAATCTACTTGGTCATGGTGTACAATCATTTTAGTGGGCCTATGAAATTTTTTTGTTGGTATTTTATTGAAAAACTTTGCATTTATGTTCATCAGGTACTGGCTTGTAATTTTCTTCCTTGGGGTGTCATGATCTGGCTTTGGTATTAGGGTGATTGATGCTGGACTCATAAAATGAATTTAGAATTGTTTCCTCTTCTATTTTTTTTGAAAGAGTTTAGGAAGGATTAGTACTAATTCTCCTTTGGATGTTAGGTAAAATTTTCCTGTGAGCCCATCTTGTCCTAGATTTAACTTATTGGGAGTTTTTTGATAACTCATTCAATCTTTTTATTTTTTATTGCTCTGTTTCACAAAAGAATCCGAAAAAGTAAAAGCAATGTTGACCAAGAGGGGCAAAATGAGACATCACACTTCTTGATTTCAAAATATATTACAAATCTACAATGGTCCAAATGCCTGGTACTAGCATAAAAACAGACACAGAGAACAATGGAACAGAATTTAAAGCTCAGAAATAAATATAGACATTTATGATTAACAGATCTTTCTTTGATATGGGATCTGAGACCACACAATGGTAAGAGTATAGTCTCATAAATAAATTATATTAGGGAGACTAGGTATCTACATAAGGTTATAATTAGATGATTATCTCACACCATATAAATAAATGACCTCAAATGGATTAAAGACTTAAATTCAAGACCTAAAATTGGAGAACTGCTGAAAGTAATAGAGAAAAAGCTCTTGACCTCAGTCTGGACAGTGATTTTTTTGAATGACAAGCAACAAAATTGCATGCAACAAAAGCAAAAATAGACACATTTAGTTTGATTGCATCAGACCAAAGAATTTCTGAATAGTGAAAGAAACAGTTAACAGACTAAAAGGTCAGTATATGGAATGGGAGAAAATATTTCAAACCACTCATCTCATAAGGAGTTCATATACAAAATGTATGAGGATCTCAAACAATTCATCAGCAAAATAAAAAGAAATCACTAATTTAAGAAAAATGGGTGAAGGACTTAAACAGATTTTTTTCAAAAGGCATACGAATGGCTACCAAACACATGAAAATGTTCTCAATATCACAAGTCCTTGAGGAAATGCAAATCAAAACCAACCACACACCACATGATACCTGTAAAAATGGTTATTACCAGAAAAACAAAGATAAGGAGTGTTGGTGAAGTTGTAAGAAAAGAGAACCCTTGTGAATTGTTTGCAAAGACTTAAATTGATAAAGCCATTACAGAAAATAATATGTATGTTCCTCAAGATATTAGAAATGTATCTACCTTATGATTCTACTTCTGGGTACATATCTAAATGATATGAAAATAGTAAGTCAAATAGATATCTGCACATGTTCATTATAGAATTTTTTACAATAGCCAAGACATGGACACAACCTAAGTATTCATAAACATCAATAGATGCCAAACGTGGTGGCCCACACTTATAATCCCAGATACTTAGGAGTCTGAGGCAGGAGGATAGCAAGTACAAGGTTAGCCTCCCCAACTTAGAAATACCCTGACCCAAAAATAGAATTTAAAAATGGCTGGGAGCCAGGTGCAGTGGCGCAAGCCTGTAGTCCCAGCACTTAGGGAGGCTGATACAGGAGAATTGCGAGTTCAAAGCCAGCCTCAGCAATGGCGAGGCACTAAGCAACTCAGCGAGACCTTGTCTCTACATAAAATACAAAATAGGGCTGGGGATATGGCTCAGTGGTCGAGTGCCAGAGTTCAATCCCCAGTACCAAAAATAAATAAATAAATAATGGCTGGGCATTTAGCTCAATGTAGAGCACTTGTCTAGCAAGTATGAGGCCCAAAATGAATAAACAATGAAAATTTCTCTCTCTTTCTACTTCTCTCTCTCTCTCTTTCACACACACACATGACCATTCAGCCCTTAAAGAGGATGATTTCCTGTCATTTACAACAAAATGAATGAACCAGAAGGACATTACGGTAAGTGAAAAAAGTTATAAAGAGAAAAACAAATACTACATAGAAAAATACTACATAATCTCATTCATTCGGGATATCCTAAAAGGTCATGCTCAAACAAACAGAAAGTAAAAGAGTAGTTACCAAGGTCAGAGTCTGGGGAAAATGAGTTTTCAAAAGGTATAAACTTTCAGTTACATTTTATAACAAAATGTAATTTTGTTACAAAATGTATTTCAGATGAATACATTTTGGAAAGCTAATTATAGCATGGTGACTCTATTGATAAGAATGTATGATATACTCAAAATTTGTTAAAAGGATAGATCTTAAGTATTCTTAATACAAAAAAGAAAGAAAAAATAAAGCAACAGAAAGAGCAGATAAAAACAAAATGCTAACTATGTTAGATAATATGTTAATTACATTTATTTCACAATGCAAATGTATATTGATACATCAAGTTATATGCCTTAAATATATAGTTTTGTCAATCATACCTCAATAAAGCTGAAAAAGAGAAGATATCAATCTTTTAAAACACACTGATTATAAAAGATTTTTTATTTCATAATCATGAAAAAGAAATGTCTTTGCAACATTGAAATATCCTGTCCTCCAGGAGGCTCACCTTTGTTACTTCACACACAGAATGTACAAAAGCCCCAAGGCATCTTTGACTGAACAATCTTTTGACATCACAGCAATGATGATTATGCAATGGCTGGATATAACTGAAAAGTACAGAACAATATCTAGGTGCTTATTGCTATAATTGTTAGAAAAATTCAGGTGCTAATAAATCACTTATATCAAAATAATGGAAAGTGTGTTCATTGGAAGTAGGGTAGAGAAGAAACGAACACTTTCATTTTTGCAATGAAACATGCACGAACACCCAATACACAGCAAATCAGCACTCCTTACATTTTGGTTGAGTGGAACTGAATCCTGTCAATGAGATAAGATACAGATTTTACAAAAGCAGGAATTTAGGTAGGTAGGATAAGAAAAGCTTACCCAGCCCAAGAGGGATTCAAATGGTACTTGGAAGAAATCAAACACTTGATGTAGGTAAATAAAAATGGCGAAGATACAGGAGAAATTTGAGCAGACACCAGGGAAATAAAAAGGAAACAGCCGAGCACAGTGGCGCACGTCTGTAATCCCAGCACTTAGGGAGGCTGAGACAGGAGAATCACGAGTTCAAAGCCAGCCTCAGCAACGGCGAGGCGCTAAGCAACTCAGTGAGACCCTGTCTCTACATAAAACACAAAATAGGGCTGGGGATGTGGTTCAGTGGCTGAGTGTCCCTGAGTTCAATCTCCAGTACCAAAAAAAAAAATAAATAAATAAAAAATAAAAAGGAAACAGTAGACTTAAACTACACTCTGTACCAAGTGGACCTGTAGACATACAGAGAACATTCTATCCAACAGTAGCAGAATGCACATTCTTCTCAATTGTACATGGAATAGTCTCCAGAACAAATCAGGAAACAGTATCATCTTAAACACCTTGCACTGAGACTTCAACGTGGCCTTTAATAGACATAGGTGAACTTTCAGAATTCCTCATCCTTCTCGCTACAGGTATAACAAGCAGGTGGTGAGTCACTCATGGTTCTCCCCACCTGTCCATCCCCTTCTTCCTGGAATGCTCTTTCTTAGTCATTCTCAAAATTGTCGCTCAGAGAGATGGTGGTTATCTATGAAAGGACCCTTAAAAAAAAATCCAAGAACCCTAGAAATCTTGTCACTGCAGTCAGCAGCTTACATGTCCTGAACTTTATCCTGAATAAACATATGAGGTCGATTTGCAGCAACTTGGAAAATGTCCTATCCTAAGTCCACAGACTGCAAGAAGAAATTCATCCAGAAACTTAAGCTCCTTACAAAGGAACATATTTTACCTCAAACCACCAACTACTTCCCACTCATGCACAACAAGAAATGTACCGTTTAATGTCAGTCTCTCCAAGGTCTTATATTCTTCATTATATTCATGGAAACCAGCTCTAGTCATTTTTGACATTGATATTTTTAGTGAAAGGATAGTGAATTTCATGCTTTTGAAGACCTCAAATTGTCTAATTTTCACAGAACAAAACAGAAACCAGATTTCCTTGAGGGTCATGAAAAACTTTAGGCAGCAAAGATAAGGAGAATTAACTAGAATGTCCTAAAAATAATTATCAAGATAAATAAAATGAGCAAAGGGAAGGTTTATAAGTATATTTCTAGGCATTCAGCTATCAGGCTTTAAAGGAATTTCCAAACCCATCAAAATTAGGGAGGGTAGAAGAGAATTTGTAAAGGCTTCAGCTAATGTATGAGGTTTACTTCATTCTTTCATTGTAAAAGCTTTCATCACTTCAACACATATGAACTCATGTGTTGTACAAGGAGCACTCCCAAGGCCCTCCTAAAGTACAAGGAACTCCCTGGGGATTTCAAATTCAAAGACCAATAGGGTTTAAGGTCTATCTTTCAAGTAGCTCACCATGTACCACAGGAGATGAACAAGTAGGTCTTGGATTATGAGGCAGAGGGGTGAGGGTCTTTATAGCACCAGAGGACATGAGAACACACATAGGGTAGATAGGGAGAAGGGGTTAGATAGTGAGTCTTGTAAGAGAAATGTTATCTGCGTGAATCTTGCATATAGCATGTACACTAACCAAAGGAAGACAGGAAGAGTGAGGAAAAACTATATCAGTCAGAAGAAACAGCATGTGAAAATAACCTTGGAAATTGTGAACAGGTTACATTGAGGGAGATGTAGGAGTTTTGGAAGGCTGGATGGTAACTGCCAGGAGAACTGTGGGAGATAAAAGCCTGCTGCATAATGGAGTCATTCACAGCCATAGGGAATGTGAGAGAAGGCGCAAATTGGGAGGAAGGTGGGTGGCATTGTAAATAAGAGTTTGATATCCACGAATATCATTGAACAATAAGATTTTAATGTAAAACACCTTTCTTTGGGCAAGACATAGACTATATTTGTTCTATAGCAAAGCAACTTCACATATTCCTCAGGATTGTTGATTTAGACACCTTAAACATATTCATTCATTAAAAAAGTGTAAGTACAGCATGGACCATTATTGTAAATTCCCTCTTCTGCTTCTATTGGCAAACTGTTTTACAACCATGTTGACTTTTAAGAAATAATTATTACCTGCTCCTCATGGGGTTTGTTAATTGAATTATTGAATAGTGCTACACACAAAGGTCAAAGGCAGGATTTGCTATGCATGACACGCTCTACTTTCCATTACTCAAGTGGGACAAAATTATTTAGGTGGCCCTTACTGCAACAAAGAGATACCAACGCACTGCAACTTACAAAAAAAAGTAACTAATAATTCAAGCCAATGGATCTATAAGCGGAATTGATATTCTTATTCACATTTCCAAAACAGACACAAAAAGCACAGAGAAAACAGTCATCATGACAAAAATGAGGCACACTGCAAATGTGAAACAGAATCCATGTTCTCAGAGTTTATGGAGTTGTGGTCATACTGCACTGAAGTAGATAAGATGAGAATGTCACATGATCCTGATGACAAAACGCTGTTAGAGTTCATTGAACATGCAAATGCTTCTCCTCTACAGAGGCCATGTGCATCTCTATGACAAGAGTAGCTACCCGTCATGTATAAAACAAAGGTCATTTGTGCAACAGATTTAAGGTAATCATTATCCCTCAAGAGACAATTTTGCATTGTCTTTTGGAGGAAAATTGGTCTCAATCTGTTGGTTTTTTTAACATGAAAATATTAAGTCACACATGTCTTTTGGTTAATCTTAAATTTATCTGAATGAAAGCAATCCCTCCAACGTATTTAAAGCATTTTGCAGTATCAGATGTTGTTTCCAGCTGCAAGAAAATTTATCCTTTATGTTTCTCTATGCTCTAAACAATTTGGAATGTTTACATCTGCACAAACATTAGCTCCATGTGGAGCCCAGCACCCAAGAGTTGATGTTTCTAGATGCTATTGGACTTGATCAAAGACAGCATTGTCAAGTACTTAATGACTGGCTTTTCATGTGGGTCCCAACATTTCAACAGTCTTTATTATTCATACCAATCTGGCTTTAGTTCATCTTCCATAGACACTCCATGTTACGTTTTCTTCATTATCATTACACAACTAGATGAATAAGTGGCACATCTGTTCATGAAGTGGTTTATTATCTGTTCAGATGAGGTTTGGGATGAATAGAAAACTAACTATGGAGGAGACAAATGCACCCAGGTTTATGCCCACTATGAAATTCAAGACCAACCATGCTTTCTCTGAAAATTCTTCACTATCCCCCTTCCACTGAATAGGGAATCATTAACTAATGAGCTGATGCCATTTGTCATGAGGAAAAATGCAAAGCAAATAGGAATCAAACCCAAACAAAAGCACAGAAACCTGGCAAGGGACAAAGGCCTAATGAAGACCTCACATTGTTTCATCCAATTTCTAGCCCATCCTTCCACAAGAAAATTTGAAGATCTGTAAATATTTTACCAACAATCCCATATAAGATATTTCTTATGCAAAACAAGACTGTATAAATAAATCTGTTGGTTATGAAGACATAAACACATTACAGTTGTGCCATTCACATGGGCTATACAGCCAAATATTTTCTATTGTTATTAGGCCTATATCTTCCACTGTAGAACTGTGCCAGACCTAGATAGTCTGAAGAACCTGCATCGGCCATGAGCAAGCCTACATTCAGATGTTTGTCTACAATAAAGCTCAACAGTCGCCAGGCGCAGTGGCGCAAGCCTGTAATCCCAGCACTTAGGGAGGCTGAGACAGTTGAATCGCGAGTTCAAAGCCAGCCTCAGCAACGGCGAGGCACTAAGCAACTCAGTGAGACCCTGTCTCTACATAAAACACAAAATAGGGCTGGGGGTGTGGCTCCGTGGTCGAGTGTCCCTGAGTTCAATCTCCAGTACCAAAAAAAAAAAAGCTCAACAATCATCTCTAATTTGCGATAGCCCAACCATAGAGGATAAAGTGGCTGAGGAAATAGGTAGGAATGATTCATTTCTGCTAATGCTATAATTACAATAACTTTTCCATCTTCAATGTATAAACAAATCACTTTAGAATCTTGTTAAAATTCAGATTCTGATTCAGTAGGTCTGGGGTGGGCTTTATGATTGCATTTTTCACAAATTTCTAAACTTACTGATGCTGCTGGCCCTTAGAACATACCAGCATGGAAACAGAACAATGATGTGGAATAATGCTGGTCATTGCTGGCTACTTAGCTCTTAACATGCAGCTACTCAAATACAGATGTGCCAAAAGTACAAAACACATATCAGATTACAAAGACAGAAAAAAAAGGAAAAAGAAAAATAGAAAAACGAATATAAAATATGTCAATAGTTTTATACTGGTTAAATGTTAAGTTTTAGGTGTATAAGGCTAAATTAGGCACATTGTTAAGATTAATCTTATCTACTTATTTCCACATTTACATGTGACTACTAGAAAATTTTTAATTTTATATATATATATATATATATTACACATTTCTACAGTACCGAAATAGACAATTCATGAGGTTTTATTTTAGCATGCATATATTTATATATGTATATATTTGCATATGTAAAATATATTGTAAGCCGGGCATGGTGGCGCAAGCCTATAATCCCAGCACTTAGGGAGGCTGAGACAGGAGAATCGTGAGTTCAAAGCCAGCCTCAGGCATGGCGAGGCACTAAGCAACTCAGTGAGACACTGTCTCTACATAAAACACAAAATAGGGCTGGGGATGTGGCTCAGTGGTCGAGTGCCCGAGTTCAATCTCCAGTACCAAAAAAATATATATATATATATTGTGCATATATCACCACACCTGATAAAATATCTCTTTAATGTGCATGCATGAAGGTATGAAGTTTAACTATTTTTATTCCAACTGAGTAGATGAATCCATTACAATTCTCTCCTCAGTAAGTAAAACTGAACTAAATTAAGCTATCAGGAAAAGTATTTGTTCACGTAACTAAGTAATTCTGGAATGCATAATTTGGGAACTCTGTCTCCATTTTTGTTTACTTCTGTTAGGTGTGATTCTGTGCTCATCTGCAAATGGGAAAAACTAAATGCAAATGGCCCATCTGCAACTGGGAAAAACTAATCCAGAGAAAGAAAAGATGACCTTCTCTCTAAATCTGTATTTTAACAGCCAGGATATGTTCAAAATCCACCAGTAAACATTACCCACATACTATTACTCCAAACCAACTCAGATTCCCAATCCTGCACCTATCCCTATGGCCTAAAATGTCCTCATTACCTAAAACAGAATTTCCTGAATCTATCATCCTGGTAAAAAGGATGAAATTAACAAAATTGGAGGAGATAAATTTAAATATTTGAATTTAAATTCAAATTCAAATGTATGTGAATTCAAATATATATCACTCAAAATAGCACTCAAATAGCACTCAAAATCCCATCACTTAATAATAATATATCAGTGACTCCCCCTCCAGACAGCGTATTTGGCATGCATATATGCATAATTGTTTTAGGGTATGTGTGGTTAATTATAATCATTTTCATATGCAACTTTCTATAGATATATTTTAAGACTAATACATTTAGATATACATCATCATTTTGCCAGCTAAAATAGTTCCACTGTGTGTATTTGCCATCATTCAGAAATTTCCAGTTACTGTGCCATGAACAGATTTGAGGTATGCCTCAAGATGTTGATCTACTCAGTCCTTGGGGAGGCCAGCGGGAGCCAGATACTTCTCTGTGTACAGCTGTATCAGAGCAAGATTCTGATGGAAATCCTTGATGATAAAAATTTGTGAAGCACATTTTTGGATATTTATATTGTTTGGAGTTTTTCATTAATAAAAATAAATTAATACAAACATTGTTTGGTATATATATTTTTCATTTGTGGAATATAATAATAAAATATTAGACACTTGCATCTCAGCAGGTTCTTAAGGCTACAAGAAAAAAATACATGTATAATGTTACTCAAGCATATAAATATTTGTTGTTGGGTTATGAGGCAATGTAAGGAAATTGTGGTTATATTCCCCTCAGTTGTCCATCAAGTTCTTCACTAAATTCATTTGATATCATTTAGGATAACAATTAAAATGGAAGTGTCTTATTTCACTAGATTTAACAGTATTTATATATACTAAATCAGTTATTGTAAAACCAAAACAGAGGAGGTTGGCTTTCCTCATGCTCTGCTAACTTGTGGTTGCTTTGATCCAGTACTTGCTCTATGGATGGCACTGGTGGTTTCATTCACATTTCCCATTGCTCTGTGTGTACATACATGTATGTGCATGCATGTGTGTGTGTTGCATGTACATATGACAGAGGAAGAGAAAAACAGACGGGCAAGTAGGCCAACAACACTGACAAGCAACACTTTAAAATGAAATTGCCTGGGGTTAAAATTTATTTTACAAAGTTAGAAAACTAAAGCAACATTTTTCCAAAAGTAGGTATTATGACCTCCATTTTACAATAAAGGTAAGCAAGGTTCTGAGAGGAATAAAACCAGAAAGTTTTGAGAACAATCTTTGATTCAAAATTCGATATTCAATTTGAGGCCTGCATGGGTGCCATTGGGGAAATTGTAGTTCAAAAGTGCTTGTTGATGTGGACAGAACTTGACCTTGATAGAGTAGAACAATTTGGCAAGCTCATATTCAGTGAGCTATGAAATGCAGGTGCCAGACCCACTTTAACACAGCACAGAGTGTTACGATAGTCCTTTGGAAAATGACTGTGCTAGTGATTGCCTAGCAAGACTTGGTGGAAAGGTCCCTGGGAGGCCTGAAGAACACAGCACTGGGCACTCCACGGCCCAGTTCTTTTGTGGTGCTCATCATCATCTTTTATATTTAGACAATGGAAACGTTGCCAATAAGCAGACATAAAATCACCTGGGCAAATTACAGCTTAATATTAAATTTTCTTTAAATTGATACATAAGAGCAAGACATGGTGCTCCCCAACTCAGATTGAGGAGTAATGTCTAACTTGCTTTGACAAAAGAATTAGGTAAAAAGAAAGAACAGCATGTGAAGTGGGCCAGGAAGTAAGAGAAATCCTAAGCTCAGGGAACTGCAAAGGTTCTGGGGTGGAGATAATGTAAAGTCTAAGAAGAGGTCAAAGAAACAAACTGATAGCATATCACAAGCACTAAAGCAAGTTAAGGAATTTGGACACTATTCTGAGGGCAATCAAGAGTAGGGTTGCCAGATAAAATACAGGAGGCCCTGCTAAATGGGTTGCCAGATAAAATACAGGAGGCCCTGCTAAATGGGTTGCCAGATAAAATACAGGAGGCCCTGCTAAATTTGCACTTCAAATGAATAACTTTTTAGCATGTCTTAAATATCACCTGGAACATGCTTACACTAAAAAAGAAAGTAATTATTTATCTGAACTGCAAATGTACCTAGGTATTTGGTATTTTATTGGTTTAATCTGGCAATCTCATAGGGAAGCAAGGAAAAGTGTTTAAGCAGGAGAACACGGTGATGTAACTTGAGCTGTAGAAAGATACCACTGGCTGAGCTCTAGAAAAAAGTCCTTCACATGTTCACTTACAATATTGTTTTTAAACAGCCACCTTATATACCAGACCAAGGTTTAGGTAAGAAACAAATGTCATGATTTCAAGTAAAATTAGGGCACTGTCCCTGGAGTGGTATCCTCTCTATTTTTGCCATATCATCCCTTCTGTATTGACACTTAAGAGGTATTACAATAGATAGATTAGTGAAGCACATGATTATGGAGCCAGAGAATCTGGATTCAGCCTCTGACTTTCACTACTCGTAAACCATGCGACATCTAATCTCTTATGTCTCAGTGTCCACATCTGGGAGATGGCAATGTAACAATATTTTCTGAAAATCGTGAGGATCAAATGAGCTAATGTATGTAAAACACCTAGAAAAGTGCCTGACACAGAATAAATGTCAAGACATCAACCTTACTGTAACTATTGCGTCCTTTCTTCCTTCAAATAGAATCGTTCTCACTTAAATAAACTTACCTCAATGCAAAACTTTATATCATTATGATAATGAAAAATCAATTTCATCTGCCATGATTATAAAGTAGTTTAAAAAAATAAATATGATAATAACAACAAAACAATCACAGCAGATGTATTCTTTTACAAAATAGCACTGAGCCATATTTTTTAAATCTCACTGGCAAATTTTATGGAAGAGGAAAATAGGGCTCAAAAGGGAAGAGAATTCTTAAACACACACCTGGCGGTTGTTCCTCTGTTCATTAATTACTACTATAGTGCTTTCTCTAATGTACCTCTGCTAAGATGGCCTCAGCGTACATGCCTCCAGAGCTACTAGCCTCAAATCTCCAATTACCCTGCAAATTTTGTAGTCTAGTCTCACTGCCATCTAGCCTTCCTTTGTTGCCTGCTGCAGCCTCTGGCGCAGCCCCCATCCCACACCTTTCCAAAGATTGCTTTCCTTCTGTTCTTACGGGAGAGTACGCTGGATCAGCAGTTGACTTCTCTAGACAAAATCCCAAGTTCTAAGTCAGAGGAGATAGGCACTCCTTGAGTGGAAAAGATTCTAGGAAACGTAGAATGTAAATGTAGACATAAGCACACCTATATCCATGACTATCTAATAGTCCCCCAGGCTCCCTGACTCTCTTTTAGCATTAGATCCCTTCTTCTTCTCCCCTCCACCCCTGGCTCTTCTTCTTCTTATTCCTCTTTACTTGCATTGACTTGTCTCATTCTTACTCTCTATTTTATTCCTTTTTCCTGTTTCAGAATCTCTGAAGGCAAGGAAAGTAGGTAGTAGCCCAGTGTAGTGGCACACACCTCTAATTCCAACCATTCGGAGGCTGAGGTAGATCATAAGTTCAAGGCCAGCCTAAGCAACTTAGTAAAGCCCTAAGAAACTTAGTGAAACACTGTTTTAAAATTAAAAAAGTAAAAAGCCTGGAGATGTAGCTCAGGGGTAAAGTGCCTCTGTGTTCAATTCCCAGTACTACCCATCCCTTAAAAAAAAAAGAAAAGAAATTACTTCAGCAAACATAAGGAAAAGATACACAAATGTTAGAAATGCCAAATCAAAATATTCACTTCCGTACTGTCTAAAATCACCCTGGATAACATACTTCAGAAAACTCAGCTACGAAGAATTCTGTTCTGAAATTCAGGCAAACAAGGAGTAAACAGTTGAAGCCTCCTCTGTCCGACACAGAGAAAGCAACGCCTCTCCAAGCAGTTATGCTGATGACCATGGACGAACCTTTTATTTTTCTATGGCAGGTCTTTTCACACGAAGTGATGATTTATGAGCTTACAGAATATACAATATCCCAATAATGCAAGTACACATGCTTAGCATCATTTGGTTTTCTGTATTTATTTGCTAGATTTTACAAGTCAAGGCAGCCCTCATAATGATTTTGATAAAGAAATGTGACTCATACCTGGATGGCTGCAAAGAGCATTTAAAATATAAAATCCATTTAGTACCGATTAGCCTTAGAACATTATTTATGTAATCTGTCACAATGGCAGATATTAGAAAGAACATTTTTCTCTTTCCGTTGGTACAGTTTATCAATCACCCTTGCTCCTGACAAGCCCTTAGGAGGAGAACATTTATCAGAGTGTATTAGAAGACTCTAAAAATAAAGGCTGAAACTGGTGTTTATAAGGAGAATACAGGCTGATTGCAGAGACTTACGAAAAGACTCTTTAGTCTCCAAGTCACTTCAGGCAACAGGAAAAGTCAAGCTTGCAGAGATGCATTGGCAGTGCTCTGGAGGAGGGGGAAGAAGCCTGCTGGGGGATTCTTACAATTTGTAATGTACAGAGATGAGGGAGTTATACAATACAGTGATTAATAACTGGTTTCCAACAATTTACATGAAATGTATTGATAATTTGGTGCTTTTGAAATTTGCAAATGTCACAGAATTCAGGTTACCCAGTGGAGTCAAACAAGTAATAAAAGCTTTGTCTGAAGAATGATAATACTCAATTATTGCACATTATTGTACTATTCATCTTGAAAATGGGAAGTGAACAGCACCTCATAGAGCAGCAATCTAGAAGTCCTCCACTCAGGCCACATTCCTCTTGGCAGTTACTTAACTTCTTCAAGACCTCTATTCCAGTTTTGCAAAAACAACTTCCAGGTGTGGCCTCCAGGGACCCAAACGCAAAGGTTCTCTAAGATGGAAGTAAATTAGAACAACTTAGGAACTATAAAAAAGAACAACTAAACACCACTTCAAACTAAGATTCTTCAATGATGAAACCTGGACATCTTTTTATTGTTTCTTTTTTTAAATTTTTTTTTAGTTGTAGGTGGACAGAATATTTTATTTTTATGTGGTGCTGAGGGTAGAACCCAGTGCCTCACCATGTGCTAGGCAAGCACGCTACCACTGCGCCATAACCCCAGCCCCTATTTTTATTGTTGTTGGACTTAAACATCTCAAGTGAGACTAATGTCCAATTAGAGTTGAGAATCATTGTCTTAGAATAGTGGTTCTCGACATCATAGCTGGGTATGATGGTGCATGCCTGTAATCACAGCACCTTAGGAGGCTCAGGCAGGAGGGCTGCAGATTTGAGGCCAGCCTCAGCAACTCAGAGAGGCCCTAAGAAACTTAGTGAGATCCTGTATTAAAATAAAATAAAAAATAAAAATGGCTTGAGATGTAACTCAGTGGTAAAGCACCTCTGGGTTCAATCCCCATTATGCTTCCCCCTCCCAATAAAAGAAAGAAAACCCATTTGCTACATATTGGGACATTGTAAAACTTCAAATAATCAGGTCACAATATAATTCAGAGTTTCTGTGACAGACTCAAACATTATTTGAGTATTTTGTAAAGCTTCCCTAAGTGATTTCCATGTATAGCCAACTATGAACAAGTCTAGATCATTGCATCTCAAACTTTAAATCGTAATGAATATCTAGGAAAGCCTAACTTGTTCCACAGATGATGCCTCATTCTTTGCACTTCTCAACCACCTCCCCAGGGATGTAGCTTTTACTGCTTTGTGGATTCTGTTTGGGATAGCAAAGAAAGTCCTGGAAGATCAACTGCAAACATCCTACAGAAGTAGACAAGTCTTCCATGTTCATAAGAAACCTCATGTGAACTGCTCTGGACTAAGATCCAAATGTTTTTCCATAGTACATTCTCACCCTCACAAAATCCACACCTATCTTTTTCCAGTATTTGCCGACATCCCTTCTCTTAGAAAATATAGGCAATTGAGAAATGAAGAAAGGGAAGTGTGAGAGCAATTTGAAACTATACTTGGGTGTCTGGTCATACCTCCTGCCTGGATCCATCCACTGCCTGAAGGGAACTATCACAATGTCATTTATAACTCAAATGGGAAGCTTTGTGCAGATCACTCTGGAGTCTTGAAGTCCAAGTGCTATGACCTACAGGAACCACTCTGAATCTCCTATTATAAATGGGTGTTGGACAGAGATTCATAGCTCTTGCAACTTACATATTTCAGTAACAAAGAACTAGGCATGAGAAAAATCCTTAAAATGCATAACCATGGCAGGAAGTGGCTGAGAACATCCACATCTTCAAGACTTTCAATAGATTTTTTTATATGTTCCTTTGATTTCTATAATAATCTTATATCTATAATAAGATACACATAATATTATATATTATATAATATAACAATCTTACATCTTCCTTTGATTTTTATAATAAACATTTTTGTGCAGACTTTCCTAACTGGCCTTCCCATCTCCAGTCGTTTCTCTACTCCATGGCATCCCCCAAACCGCTATGCCAGGAATATTACTATTAGTCAGTAGTCTCCATTGCCAATAAGATGATTACTGTTGGAGGTCTGCATTGGAAGAAGCTCTGAGGACACCACAAACATGTCCCCAGAGAGAAGAGCCAGCTACCAAGCTTCCAAAGCACAGAGGACCTGATGCTGAATTAAAACTATACCATTCGGGGCTGGGATTGTGGCTCAGTGGTACAGCGCTTGCCTCGCATGTGTGAGGCCCTGGGTTCGATCCTCAGCACCACATACAAAGCAATAAAATAAAGACATTGTGTCCATCTACAACTAAAAAATATTAAAAAAAAAAAAACTATACCATTCACTGAGTTTCCTGGAATCTCTGACACTCCCATGGCAATAGTCATGCTGAGCATCTAGATTCTGATTTCCAATATCATCTCTAGTCATAGGAACCGGGCTCTTTGTGGAAATGTCCGACTATCAGGGATAATACAAATATGAGTTTGGAGCATCTGGTAGTGTGTAAAATCAGGAATTACTCAAGAATCAAAAGGATGGGGTTTGTCAAAGAGACACAGGACACAACCTGCTGGAGTTCCCAATGCAAAGGTGGAAAAATTCAAAATAAATAACAGATACAGTATTGTATTATAACTCACAGTATATAATAAATATGCATTTCCATTCTGATATAAGTAAGTGAATAGATAGATACATAGATAGTAGATAAGAATTTCAAATAATTTAGGTATATATACCAAGAGTTGAAGCTTAGTTCCCCTCCCCATTTTTGAATGTAGGTTGTACTTAGTAACTAGCTGCAAGAATACAGTAATGATCAAGGTTAACAGCACTAATAATGTTTTGTTCACATGTTAACATTCACTCAAAGGTGATATAATGACAAAGACATTTTACCTCTGTGATCTTCATAAAAACTCATAATCCCAGTCTATTGAGGACAATATCAGATATACCTATGTTGAGGGAGATTCTACAAAATGACCAGTAGATCTTAAAACTGCTAAGGTCAGAAATAACAAGAAAGGTTGAGAAACTTTCACAGACCAGAGGAGGTGAAGAAGATGTGCCAAATAAATGTACATGGTGTGCCGAATGTTAACCAAGAACAGATAAATGTATTTCAGTGGGGGAAATTTGAAAATCTGAATAAAGTATAGAATCTGGTTAGTGGTAATATAACAGTGTTGGTTTCTTAATTATAACAGATGCAGTGTATCACTAGAGTAAAATCTTAACCTTACAGAAAACTGAATTAGGGATATGTGAGAACTATCTCTATCATTGCTATTCTAAGGGCTAAAAGATCAAAGGCAGCAGCAAACCATGCAAGTCATTTTAGGCTTTTATTCAGGAACAGGATTCATCTGCGAAGGTGGTGGTGGTGGACCCATCCTCCTGGTGGAAAATGAGCCACTGAACAAAGAAAGGGACTGGGTTTTATAGGTTTATGTTGGGGGTGGCTAAGTGGAGATGTGCCGGTTCTCTCAGGCACTTAGGAATTTGGGGCTAGTTCTATAAATCAATGAAGTGGTCAGTTTTAGTGCCCAGGAATTTGGGCTCAGGGGCCAGGGTCCTTTGAGCTGCGGACCAAGTGTCTCCGGCCTGGCGGAGCACTCTTCCCTTATCTGCAATTAGTCTTAGGGAAACATTCATCAGGGGAGGGAGGGGTGTTAGCATAGAGCTATTTGCCTCTTCCCTCAAGCTACACTGTTTTTAATTCCCATTACCTATTAGCTATGGTTCTAGAAATCTAAAACTTTTAAATAAAATAAGGAAAAAATATATACTATGTAAAACTACACTCTTTTTCTCTTAATTACTCTCAGCTCCACCTTGGACCTGACCCAAGTCAATAAATGTGGAAAGAAAGAAAAAAGGAAAAAAGAAAGAAACAAAAAGGAGAATAAATTTTGCAATTGCACAGAGCCTAACACATAGAAACCACTTGAATTTTTATTAAAGAAAAGGGAAAAAATTTCAATTATACCCAGGGTTATGGAAGGATGGTTTAGAGAAGAGAAGGGATACAAACACAGGGATCAAAAAGAACACCCTAGAAAAGGAATGAGTTGTGCCATCAGCATCTGTGAACATCTTAAGCAACTATCCTAACTGGAGAGTCCATAGCCACCATCTCATCAGCCTCACAAAAGTATGTGGACAGACGATTATTTTTATTTCATAGTTGGGGAGACAAAGACACAGGAAGGTTAAGTGTTTTGAGTGAGGTCTCCTGGTGTCCTTCAGCAAGGATTTCAGCAAACTTCAGTGAAGGTGAATTTGTCCTAGGCCCTTGTCATACTTATGGAATGTAAATGACATAAAATCGCCCATCTCTAACACCTAAGGTTTTCTTAATTAGCAAGTGTAGAAGCTGCCAGATTGTGTTGATCAAATAACAATGGGCAGATTCTGAGTTACACCAGCCAGCAGAGAGTGTTAGCTGAATCCAGGCTTTTGAAGTTTAGGAATTCATGTATGACTTGTGCAAATGTGAACATGATTCCCAAGTAAGATAATCTGACTCCCCAGACTTATGAACAACCATTGAGCAAAATTTTGAACCTTCTCCAGATCACAACTCAAACTCAAACATTAATTAGGCAGGTTGAGTGTCCCTTACCCAAAATGCTTGGGGTCAGAGGGTTTCAGATTTTAGATTCAAATTGAAACTTAAAAATCTGAAATTCTCTAAAATCTGAAAATTTTTGAGCATTTGACATGATCCTCTTTTTTTTTTTTTTTTTTTTTTTTTTTTAGCATTGTGGGCTAAATTTAAGGATCCTCAACATGAGCTATCTTCTTTCCCAGCTAGCATCTCACCATCCGGCTGTTGGGCTCTCTCACAGGTATGACTCACCTTCTTTGAGGGGAAAAGAAGGGTAGTGAAGAGGCAGAAGGAAAGCCACCTTTGCTGGCAAAACACGATCCCCCCGCCCTGCTGTCCCCAAGCAGTGTCTTGTCTCTGTTACTCCTATGCATTTCCAGCAGGCACAGTCCTGGCCAAGGACTTAGATCACGTTAAAGGAAAGGACTGCTCACTTTCTATCACTGGCTTTGAAAACTCTTCAGTTTACTGACAGTCTAGTTGTATCTGTTTAGAAACAACAACAACAAAAAACTCAAACCAATACAAAGCTAGTTTTAGATCTGTGCACTTCCTGTAGGAAAGAGGGCTGGGTTCTAAAGTTAAGAACTGTCTTTCCTGCCTCAGGTCTTTTTCTCCTGTCAAAGTGGAAATGTTGCCTTCTTTATTGCTGTGATAACTGTCTACATCCTCTCGTTATCATCATCTTCATCATCATCATCATCATAATTAATAATAACCTTTTTTAGAGCCTTTGTTCCATGCAATCTATGTGCATTATATCCTTCAGTCTTAAAAATAATGACCCTATCTGATAAGTGCTATTATTACTAACCCCATTTTACAAAGGGAGAAATTGATCCAGACTCCAGGAAATGGTAGAACCCTGATATAAAACCCATTCAGAGCCCAAGCTCTCGCCATTTGGACAATATGCTTTCATAGATTAGGAGAGAAAAAAAAAGATACAGTAAGTTTCCCAACTTTATTAGATTAGACTCTTTCTCAATGCTTTTCTAACTTCGGTAACAACATACTGCCATAATCATCTGTTTCTTTTTCTTTCTTTCTCACTGCTGTATTCCCAGTGCTGGAAAAATGCTGGACACAGAACAGATTCTTAATAACTCTTTATCATATCAACAACTGAAAACACTCTGTGAAGGTAGTAAGACTATATTGGAAAACCTGGAAGCTTGGAGTCAGGCAAACTTTTACACTTGCTGTGTAAATTACTATTAGGCAGAGCCAGGCAAATAAGCATAGCACAATCATGCACTTCTTAATAATGGCAACGTATTCTGAGAAATGTGTCATTAGACGATTTCATTGTGCAAACATCACAGAATGTACTTAGGCAAACCTACATGGTCTAACCTCCTCCACCTGGCTACATGTGTAGCCTATTGCTCCTAGCTTACAAACCTGTACAGCATGTGACTGTACTGAATACCACAGGCAATTGCAATACAATGGAAAGCATCCCTGTATCTAAATGTATCTAAACATAGAAAAGGTAGAATAAAAATTCTAGGCAGTAGCATTTTTTCAGCTCCATTTTAAATCTTATGGTATCATTGCTGTAGATACATCATTATATAGTGCACGGCTGTAATTCCTTACAGGTAACTCTCAAGGAATGATGAGAAATCTAAGTAAAATACCACAGAGCCGGAGCACTGTGAGTCCTTACTGTTGTTGTACGCCAACTATAAGTTTCCTTTCATTACCTGTTTCTATCTTCTGACTAGTTTTCTTATTAGAAATCATGTATGCAAATTTTAATTTGCCCCTTGTTAAAGTCTGGCTTCCTCATTCACCGGTCAAAGCCCATCTGTGAATATTTTAAAGATGATTTTGGATGCTGGCTTCACAAACAAAAATGCCCTCGCCAGAATCATCAATGGAATCTGTCTGAATGCAGATGATAAGCCAGTGTGATGACTCTGATGAGTGAAGAGCAAAGATGGGTCGGCTTTCATTTGAGGCAAGAAGACAGAAGTGCATTCATGGGAAACAGAAGTTATTGGTCTGGAGGAAAAAGATATTGCAACAAAAGAGGCTATTATGGTTGATGACATGTATCTACTATAAAGTACCTTAGAGAGTAGACTTCTTTTTTCATTCCTTGAAAATAAAGCAGCATGTGCCAGTTGGAGCTCTCAGCAGAAATGTGTTTAGGTTCCAACCCAAGCTTTTGACAAATGAAGAAAAACAGCTTCAGCACAGATCACAAGACCAAAGTCTTCCAAGGAAGGGAAAGAAAGCAGATTTGCCCCAAAATCTTTTTTTATTGCCAAACATTCTCAACTTTTTGTCTTCCCTCTCTTATTTCCTATGTTCTTCATGGCACTGGCTCTGTAGATCTGGAAACCAATTTCCCCTTGGTAGGAGGAACTGGCACTGTAGCTGATCAGTGTACTCCAGGTTGCACATCACCAGGCAGTTTGTCTACTCCCAGCAGATGTTGCAAAAGGCAGTCCAGATTTGCCATCCGTTTTGCTGGCAGCTTTTCTGTTTTCCTTTCTGTGGTCTAATGTTTCCTTGCAGGACACAGTGAATGTCTGAGGAACAGATGTGCTAGACAGGGTTCTTTTCCTAAGTCAATTCTCTCCTATTGTTTGCTGATTAAATCCCAGAATGGTCACTGTACAGATCTGGCACAAACTGGAGAGAACAGGATTTATTCAAAACCATCATCTGACAACTAGAAATTATATATTTGCTTTCCATGAAAAAAATTAATAACATTTTGTTTCTTAGGCAAAACTGGTCTATGCACGGATATGCAAGAGGGGATATAAAATACGTTTTTTATATGATGAAAAACACTAAAATTGGTCTTAACTATTTTTAAAGATAACTTTGGGGCCCACAAAATACACTGGGTATATGCTAAGTACAAAACATGTGGAAGCCGGGCACAATGGTGCATGTTCGTAATCTCAGCAGCTCAGTGGGAGGCTGAGGCAGGAGGATCTAGAGTTCAAAGCCAGCCTCAGCCACAACAAGGCACTAAGCAACTCAGTGAGACCCTGTCTCTAAATAAAATAAAAAATAGAGCTGGGAATGTGGCTTCGTGGTCGAAGTCAATCCCTGGTACTGAAAAAAAAATATATATATATATATATATATTAAAAAATATATATGGCAGATGATGCTAATTTGTCCAAACATTAATTCCCTGTTTGCCTTCCAATTTCTTGACTATGATAACAAATCAAAAATGCAAATATATAATTTCCCTGGAAAGTGTATTGTGAGAACATTTTCTACAGGTATAGAGTGGAAAGCACTTTCTACAGGTGCTCTGCTTACCATCCACAAGCATTTTCATGGATGCAAGACAAATCTTGGGGGAAGAAATCAAGAAATGATGACTTTACCATTTCATGTAGTACTCCGGATGATTTCGGTCATGGTGAACAAGAGAGCCACTCAGGTTACCTCAAAGGAAGGAGGATGCTCCATAAGGATAGACACAGACTGGAGCAGAAGAGTAGAATGACCCAGATCCAAGGCAGCTGGAGGGGATGCCTATTCTCCTCTCTCCTCTCAGGTTTCCGCAGCTTCTCCACCAAGATAGCTCTGCTTCTCTCTGCACGAATTCAGCATTTTCTCACTCTACTGGCTGGCTCTCCTCTTCTCTACTTTGGTGTGAAATTCTGTGTGGATTTATCGTATGCATATTCATCTTGAAGTGCTTCTCACATACACACAGAAGTGAGCATAGCAAGGGTGTCCTGAAACTGCTGTTTTCTCAGTCACTTTCAGTTTCCAGGTGCCTCCCATACTCTGATCATCTCACTGCACTGAGCATAATTCTGGTATTAAAAGATACATACTTTCAATAAAACACGGCCCTTTAATGCAAGCCAAATATTTTATCTGGCACTTTACTAAAAAAGCAATAATCTTTTTCAAATCTGTTGGAAAATCATACTATGTTGAGTTTACCAGGATGCAATATGCTTGTCCCCAAAGTGACACCTTTGCAAGGAAATTTTAAGGACAAATTTGGCTGCCTGTGATACCAACTGTTTTTGGAACTAGGCTCCAAACACACAATTCCACCATACATATTTTATGTGTTCTTAAAACTTTGGGACCCAGCACTTTCATAGGATTTTCTTTTTTCCCTTTTCCCTTCCATATCACATCTTAGTCTCACAGTTTCCAAATTCCAAATTCTAAAGAGTATGATCAGCTTACCTCACTTTTTATTCCAGGAAACAGACCATCATTTACTAATCACTTACTGACAGTATCTAGATTTTTTGTGTATAGATCAAGTGTTCATGGCAATCCTATCTCCTCAGGCACAGGAGAGAGGAGTAGATATGGCTGCTACAGATTACGAATTGCAGCCAGTGCCATTTTCTATAAAAACCTTAGGGAAGGCACATGTGATATTAACCAAAATGTTTAGTGTTTAGAGGCTTTTAGAATACCACCACCAAAATGGCAATAAATCTACCTTTAGAGATAAATGAATGCTTATTTCACAAAAAGGTAAGCAGCTCAAATTATCTTTTCTAATGGTTCTGTGCTTTTAGGCTCTAAATAGAAAAAAGAAGAAGGAGGAGGAGGAGAAGGAGGAGAAGGAGAATAATAATAATAATAATAATAATAACAATAATAATAATAATTCAGGGAAAGAGTAAAGTATCTTATCCTTAAATGCAAATTCATTTATGAGAAAACTACTCAATTAGCAAGCCGAAACCAGATGCCACTGGGAGTATATGACACGATAGACATGGAACATGCCCACAAGGCTTTCCTTTGCTTCAGAATTTTCAAAACTTCATCAAGCAGATATTAGAGATCACCTCTAATGCAAAATACAACCTGATGGCTGTGTGAACAGAGATATAAAACAGGTGTTTTGGGAAACTGGGACTCTGGATATATGACTTCCAGATGGGAAGATTTTGTGAAGAAAGCAATAATTGAAATAGATTTAGAAGGTAAGTAGAATCATACTTGAAAAGGTGGAGGAGAAAGAGATTCCAGGTTAATGCTAGAGCACTGAGTAGGTAAAAGAGAACTCAGTGAAATAAGTTTGGGCTGAAAGGACATGGAATTTTGAAAGCTGGAATAGGCTTAAAGGAATTTATCCAATAGAAACACAAACACAACTATACAAAAATGTTAGTTGTAAAATGGGAAAATCACTTAGCTATCAATTATTAGGAAATTTTTAAACTAAATAATTATTCATCTGATCTATGCAAAATACTACATGACCATTTAAAAGAATGAGTTATTTTTCTATAAGAACAAGTATTCAGTGATTCAGTGGGGTGCAGTAGCACATACCTATAATCCCAGCAACTTGGGAGGCTGAGGCAGGAGGATTGCAAATCTACTAAATCAAGAACTTATTGAGACCATAAGCAATATAGTGAGAACCTGTCTCAAAATAAAATAAATACATAAATGAATAGGATTGGTGATGTAGCTCAGTGGTAAAGTACTCCTGGATTTATTTCCAAGTACAAAACAAAAACAAAATAACTAATATATCTAATGTCTTCTTGAATAAAAGGAAAGAATTTGCAACAGTATATATAATTGTAGTTTTATTTAAAAGAAACAAATAATGCTTTCTATGTACAGTGAGGACAGAATTTGAAGATATAAAGTTAAAACAGTTGACATCAGAATTCTCATTCAACTACTTATCTGATAATACAATTAAGATAATAAAAATATATATTTTAAACAGATGACATACAAAATTATGTAAATGCTTAAATACTGCTTCTGGCTCATATTAATTGCTCTAAAATATTAGCTAATATTATGATTCTGATAAAGATATTGATGGATATAGGATATTAATACATGAAGATACATAAAAATAATATATGGGCATAATAAAATCAGGAAATAACCACTGTTACTAATTGCAACAATTAGGAAGTGAGATTAGCAGAAATAAACTGTTTTATTTTTATTCTGAGCACTTTTGTTTGATATGACTTTATTTCCAAAAAAGTATGCATTTTCCTTATACTTAAAATGAATTTGAATACTTTGTTTAAAGAAATAAAAATTATATAATGTGAACCTGAACTTCAGGGGGAGAGAAAAAATAGTAGACAAATGAATTCCTAAAGTTGACTCAAGAGAACACACTTGCCCACTGATTGGAATCAAAGGCAAAGAAAAGGAAGAAATTAAAGATAATATGGATGCTTGGAGCCTCCATGACCAGAAGAACAGCTAAAACTCTCAACAGCAACAAAGAAGGAAGAGTTTGGGAGCAAGGGCCAATGAGTGTTGTGTTCCATTTATTGATGAGAATGTAATGATCACCTAGTCATTCTTTCCCTTTAAATAAATTAAATTCTCCTGATGCAATTTTTACTCTACCTGAAAAGAGACCTGGAGTGGGGTGCATGTCTAAGGTTAGTCTTTCATAATGTAAATTCTTTTATTTTTCTGCAAATTTTTGTTGTTGTTGTTTGGTACTGGAGATTGAACTCAGGGGCACTCGACCACTGAGCCACATCCCCAGCCCTATTTTGTGTTTTATGTAGAGACAGGGTCTCACTGAGTTGCTTAGCGCCTTGCCATTTCTGCAAATATTTTTAGAACACTAAAATCTGATTTTTCAAGCCCCAAATCTTACAAGTGGTTTCTGTTAATTAAATCAGTGAGACATCAAACATCTAAATGTTTAAAAGGAGATGCCGTCAATGGCCCAGATGTTTCCAAATGATCAGTTACTTGGCATTGCATGTACAGCTGGTTCCAGAAACATCTAATTGATTGATAGAGCTTTTTTATTTTTCATCCACATGTTCTGGATCAGATAAACATGTCTACCTTCACTGTAACATCTTTACTAGTTGATGCTTATAATCAAACATATGAGCACTAAAGTTTCAAATTCAACAATGATGGGGTGATTGTGAGGAAATGAAGATGCTGCTTTAAGCCTGTTAACTTAAAATCATATCTTGTGAACAAAGAGATTCTTCTGGGTAGAAGCAATAAGGAATCTAATTATTGACTATGTTGGATTTTTTTTTGTAGTGCTGTCATTATAGTTTTACCTTCTCCAAGTCTGTATTCAGATTTTTGAATCTTATTTAAGAAGTAGTTACTTGGCATAACAAATAATAGAACAATTTCAGTAGCAATTTTTGGCACTGGAGTTTTGGAGCCTAAATTTATACAATAGCAGAGCTTCAAAGATAATCTAATATTGCTGTGAAGATTTGTGTGTAAAAGCTGGTTTATTGGAAAGAAATTGATGTTTAAGGATGATCAGATTACCAATCAATTATTTTTACATGTGTATTAAATATGCTTTGTACAAAGCTATTACTGCAATGTACCAGAGGTATGAAGCTATAGTTGGTGCACTAGAGTAAACAATAATGCAGCTGAACTATGAGTGGTCTTTGCAGTGCTATAGAATACAGTGCAGTTGACCTATGGAGCTGAAGTCTCTGTACTGAATCTCAATACAATATGCTTGACCTATGGAACTATAAACCTTACAATAAAGTAAATTAGAACACAGTTGACATACAGAGTTGTACTCCTTACAGTAGAGTACATGAAAATTCAGTTGACCTATGAAGCTAGTTTTTGCATTACATTAGTTTACAGTAAAGGTGAAAGGATTAGATATTACGTGAGAAAATGCAAGCAGTCCTATAAGGATAAAGTGTGACCTCTATGTAAGAACTAAACAAAATAATTTAGAATTCTATCAATTCAGATTGAAAAAGTAGGAACAGTGTTGGAGATTAGAAGTATGAATGGGTATAATGGACAAAATGATTTTAAGGAGAAGGTAAATCTTCTGAAATCTTAAGGGAAGTTTTCACCTCTCTCTTCTAGCTGTAGAATATTATTGGAAAATGAGGGATGAGATTACTGTACAAAAAGGTCCAATTCTAGGATGCCTGGCTCTTGGTTCACCTACACACAGCACTTTCCCTTGACAAATCAAAGAAGAGAGAGTATGTGCAGTTGCCCCTGACCCCTTCATTCTTTCATCCTACTTCTACTCTCAGGTCCCTGTAGTCTAGTTTCTCCATTTTTAACTAACTTTGGGAAGCTAACTTTGATCAATATAACTTTGCACCCCTTCAGACATACAGTGCCATATGTCCTCAGAGTTCATCCTGAATAGGATAGCTACAAAACCTATAGCATTAGCAGGACTAAGCCATAGAAAGTCACCACCTTCCCCAGTGTTCTGACCTTTGGGAGGGCTACTGCTAGCATTAGATTTCATTGGGGCACCACTGATAATAATAGTCAAGTCTACCAATAGAAGCAGGAGCATTTGCAATAGATTTAAGTCCAATCCATCCCTGAAGAGCTAGGCCTCCTGGTCTGGCTTCACCAGTGCAATCAGGAACAGCCACAAAGAGCAATGAGCCAACACTCTCCTCATACTGGGCACAGTGAGGAAGACAGATTATTATCAGCATGCATATACATCAGACAAGCAGAAAGCTGTCATTTTGTGTGGAGTGATTAGAACGTAGCCATGCATCAAGCAGATCATGCATGCTTTTGTACAAAGCACAGCCACACAGAGATTAGAATATGATTCTTCCTAGGAGTCTACAGATGTAGGTTAGTGATCATGCTTCATCCTCCAGGAACCGCTATATTGGAGAATACACAATTATCACTTCAGTGTGAATAAACTCCCTATGAGTGCATGGATCAGCTGTCTCAAGAACAGCCTTTGAAAGCAGAATATCCTATTCTTGAATGTTTGCTTAATTAAGGTTGACACCACCTCAAAAAATATCTCAAGGGCAAAGAAAAGTGGAGTATGATAGGAGGGCACATACAGCCACTGACAGGAGAATATATATGTGAAAATAAAAGAGCTAAGTTTTGAGCTCTTACCATACATGAGACACTGTGAAAAAAAATGTTTTACATAAAGCACATTATTTAATTTTTCAAATAATTGCTACAATGCAATTACCATTATTGTGTCCCCTTTTACACATAAAAAACTGATGCTCAGACAGTTTAAGTAATTTACATAAGGTCACACAGAAAGCTGGTTCTTTACTGTGTTCATTTAGTTAACCTGGAAGTGCCTTTTCCAGAATTCTTTTCCACATATAGCTCCAGGTTAGGGTTATCCACAAGAGATATTAGCTATATTTGGCAGGGGTGGGGACATGAATCAGCAGCCAGTTTGCTTTTGAGGTCCTTATTGATTGAGAGAAATTCAAAGCATTACCATTTATCCTTATTTTTCTCCAGTCTGAGTCCAGGTCTTCCTCCTGACTGAGGCTCAACAAATAGCAACTCCAGGCCTACTGCTTCTTTGAAACTAGATGAACTAGCTGCTTCTCTGAAATCCTACTAAAGCAATCCTACAAAGATCCAGCAATCTGTCATGGACTTCTATCCCCAGCCCCTTGCCAGTTCTACTCTAGTAGCTAGATGTGCCTATCATACAGGTTCCAGCTCATCCACCTGCTCCACACTGGCCCACCGTGCCAGTGATTTTTCTCTCATTTTTTTTTCCTGACCTGTTGTCCCCATATCCACCTACAATAGGGTCAGAGTGGTTTGGTATCCCTAATTAGCTATAACTGAAACACAGAGATAGCAAGTAATTGAGCTAGGATCCTGATGTGGAGATATTTGCATGGATAGGCTCCAAAATCATCCACTGTCTGCTATCTGAAACAGTGTTAGGACTTATTTGTTAAAATTTTCCTTTATTTTGCTGAGAAAAGTGTGCAAAGTATTACATCAGATTTTTCCTGTGGATATGTTGTTATACAGAAGACCTTCTGAAGTTTCCAATAACCTCAAGGATAAGAGCAAAATATTGCTAAATAATGACATAAACGTTCAAGTGAGAGTCCATTGGTTAATAGCATCTTATTATTAAACTTTCCTGAAATGTCATAAATGGAAATAATGTGCCCACAAAAGAGATAGCCTATATGTAATTGAAGCCTATATGTAATTGAAGCTTCTTTTGCCCCAGAGCATTCATAAAGATCCCATGCCTGAAAATAAAAGACTTAATGCATTATAGTGCACAGGCCATCTTTCTGGGCATTACAGAAGTCCCTGAAACTATTGCAGCTTTATAGGTGCTAGTAGACAATGTGAGGTTTGTTCATCATTCTCAGTATTCCCATGATTGCCCAGTATGAGTTTTCCAACGGCAATACATTTTTTCTATCCCTCCCTCTCCTTCTTGACTAGGTCTGAATCATATGAAGCTGTTCCCCCTGGGGTTTAGAGACATGCCCTGAGAGACCATTGTATTCTTAGCTCAAAGTTTTTGTAATTTTCTTTGTCCCTAAAAGAGTCAAAGCCATAAACATTATTTTGAAAAACAAGGTGGCAAAGCGTATCACCTCTTCAGGCAGACATAGGAATACTAAGGAGAATACAAAAGTAAGAGAAAGCAGTGGAGATAAGGTTCAAAGAGAATTTCAGTCAAATGCTCACTTTATATGAGGGAATATTTTGATTTGAGAAGTTATTGCACACTCATTAATCTTCTCAGGGATTGAATTCTATCATTGAGGATCTCTGGCCAGGTATACATAGCCAGAATCATCCAAATGGACACCTGATGGAGAGAGGATTCTTGTATTCATGACTTTAAGTCCATCTGGAGGACCTGGATTAGAGCAATTAATGTATAGTTTGGTGTTCCAGGCTTTAAGAGAGAACTCCCAAGGTACATCATTAGAACTTTTATGTTTGAAATTACAATAACAGCTATCACTTAGAGAAGTTGTGGTCATTTGTTATGCACTCCATGAGGAGCTGGACATTAGTTTTATATAAGGGTTGAGTAGTTGGAAAAAAATTAAAACCAGGATGGGCTCAATTAAAAAATAGCTGTAAGAATATTTTCCACATCATCCTCCTCACAAGGATGTGACCACCTGGAAGACAGACATCACCATTGTTATTTTCTCCACTTTACAGGTGAAGAAACAAACTGAAACTCAAGAGATTTATCTACCTTTCAGGGCACCAAAACTCAGTGAAAAAAAACTTGAATCAGATCTACCTTTTCTGACTACCAATTCTACACTTTTTCCATTCTTCTCCCCCATTTATCTAGAAATATTATTACTAGTTTGGGTACTCAAAGGCTCAAGCATCAGATAAGACACATTATCTGAAAAACAAAATTTGCAAACTCCTGTCAGCTTCAAGTTATGTTCTATACCGAGTTGATTATTTTAACATTAAAATATAGAGAGCAAAACATTGACATTCTTTAGCTTGAGAAATTCCTGGAAGAATATTCAGGCACATGGATGAACAATGAGCTCTGCAATAATAAACATATTGGGGGATTATCTGTGCAAACAATATCATATTGTCTCTTCCTTCCAAAACTCTCTCCCTTAATTATCTAACGCAGTCCATTTTGGCTAACCACTGTGTTTAGTTAGATAGTTGCACCAGTGAAACTCATGAAAACTATTGCACTAGGTTATATGCTAATAACTATGCAAATATTACCTCATCCAGATAATAAAATTCTCATGAAGATTTAGGAGAGAACCATTATAAAACAAAATTTGGAGAAGATGAAGATCATTTAACTACAAGGTAGTGTAGCAATATTTTCTATCATTTAAATACCTGATCTGGGATTTATTAAGGCATAACATAGAAGAGGCTATTAGTCATATATCAACAATGCAATAAAAAGCAAAAAATACACATTATAGCACTCCATAAAATACACATATTTTGTGTGTGTGTGTGTGTGTTTATGATAATGACAAAAGGCCACAACATTTGAAATTTGTTGTGGGCATAGATCAGCAAACTATGAGATTTTTAAGTATAAGTACCCTTCCTTTTCTTTGTATCTCTGAATATATAAAAAATATTTTATAAATGTTTAATAAATAAATGAGTGAGATTTCATTTCATTTATTTATCTACTTTTTTTTTGAGGTAAGGACTCACTATATTCCTAAGCCAGTCTTAAACTCAGGGGCTCAAAATCCTTCCCTCTGCCTCCTAAGTAATGAATGGGACTTTAAATCAAGACATTAATCTTTAGGAGAGAGGGAAGATTTAAAGTACAAAACTAAACTTTGTCATATGAATTAGATTGAGCCTTAGGAATACTGATCTTCTTGTTTAGGTCATAGGAAATTAAGATACCATTACAGGTAAGAATTTAAACTTTGGACTCTGAAAGACTTGGATTCAAATTCCAGTACTCCCACTTAGTATATTTAAGATTTTAGACAGATCAACTGTATATATTTTGTCATGCATAAAATGAGAAAATAGTATCTGTTTGGCCATCTATTGTGCAAAACAGATTATTGCAACACTTACTGGCTTAAAATGATAATAATCATTTGTTATTTCTAATACTTCCTATGGGTCAGAAACAAGGGAGCAGGTTGGCTCTTTCGTTCTGTTTTGGTTCTAACCTCAGTATGTGACTATATTTGGAGACAGGATCTTTAAAAAGGTTGTTAAGGTTCCAAGAGAAAGGCCCTAAGCCATCCAATCATAGTATTTTGCTATGGCAACCCTAGTGAACTAACACACTAATCATTAGTATTACTTGCATTTACTAGTGAGTTTGCTGTGTTGATTCCCTGAAAGACTGAAAGAAATGAGGTTGTTTCTGTATGTGTGTGTGTGTGTGTGTGTGTGTGTGTGTGTATCTCCCCAGAATTATTATATATATAATTTTCTGTCCTCTTACTTAGAGCTTCTCCTTTAGAGACACATTAAAACCTCTTATAGTTCTGTCTATCTATCCATCACTGCACTGAGGTCAGCACAGGTTCTGTGCTCAAAGCCGTACTCAGATGACCACCAAATACTAGTCACCCATATTTAAATATTGTGTGGACTGTGTTACCCTGGGAAAACCACTGACTTAATTCCCAATTGGAAGAAACTATACAAGACTGCTTCATTATTCCTGAAAATCAAAATTTGATGAAAACTAAGCCAACAATATTATATCACTCTGTGACTGTCATACCAATAGCCAAACAGAAGCCAGTTGGTTTTGGAGTTATAAATGATACAACGAGAAACAATGCTTTTCCTAGTTGCATTAAGTAACAGTTTATAGATTATTTCAGTTCATTTATTTTCTAATACGCTCATCCTCAATACCATGTCTCATTAAAGCAGATTCCATTTTAATCTAGAATTTGGTATAACCTAGGTCTTGGACCTTATCTGATGTCATTTTATCATTAAAATTACACAAAGACTTTATTGTAAGGTGACTTTATTTTCTCCTGTAAAATGGTACCACTATAGAGACAACCTCTAAAGATTTTATAGACCTATTACTGAAGAGGGAATTGATTTCTAAGACATACAACTAAACCACAAACATCATACATGAAATAACTTCAAAAACAATAGGCAACTGAGCTAAGGACATTTAGACAAGCTAAGGAAAAGGATTTCTATAAATTCAGCAAGATATCTTCCTGCTTCTATTAGATCTATCGGAGAGAAAGAGTATTCCCTGCAGTATCCTAGAAAATAGTGGCTATAAACAAAGAGATAGGGCAGATTGAAATTGGACTCTCCGGAAATTCATTTAATGACACTTCGAGTATTTTCAGTAAATTGGCAAATGTGTGAGTTCAATCAATTCTTAACAGGGGACCCAATCAAAAAAGGAAATAGCAGTTTCTTGACTTTCATTTCACTCATCAGAAAGCATTTCAATGGAACAGACTACATCTAAGTCTTTGTCTTACTGACAGAGCTTCCTTCTGCCTTTTCTTTATCATAACAATATGAATTAGCACTTGTCAAGCAAGATTATCCCTGGGCCTAAGCCACTCTTCAGAAGGAAAATTGGAGGTGGGATGTCTGGGGTACAGCCAAGCCAGCACCCAGATAGCCCAGCTGAATCTAGGGAAGGGATGATCACCCTAAGCAGGTTGCCAATGGCTCCTGTGGCTGCCTTCACAGTGTGATCAGAGCCACTGAATACTTGAGAAAATTCATTTGGGTTATACACTGTATACACAGCTGATGGGGAGAACTTCTGAAGTTGGGCTGCCTGGAAATAAATACCAATCAATTCTACCCCTTCCTGAAATTAATTTTTTAACCTAGAGAGTGTTTTCATTTTTCCCTCTATAACATGAGGCATTTTAACATTAGCACCTCGGGTGGTTCCAAGAAATAGATCAACACCTCCCACAGGCTGGCACAGCATGTGGTACATTGTAAGGGCTCAACAAAGGTCAGATGCTTCCAGAAGTAGTCCTTGTGGTGGAGGAAATGCTCATGGTGGAGGCCTTGGTGGCAGTAGTGCTGTTGTGGCAGGAATAGTAATATCAATGTTATTGAAGTGCTGGGATACAGCACTAAATATGATGAAAAGCATAAAGATTGGTTGAGAATGAAGATCCAACGTCCCATTCATCCAAACTCTTAAAAGCATCAAGCATTTTAAGTAAGTTGATAGCCTTTGAGATCCTCATAGCAGTTCTTAGTATACATCTCAGAAGCTTCTAAAGATGATGCATTGATTACCTGTTATATGCCACATATTTTTGATGTGTTGTCTAATTTAATTCCTAGTAGAATTCATCAAGGTATTATTTTAACTTTACAAACAAGGAAACAGGCTCAGAGAGCATGAGGGATTATTCCAGGGTCAATATAGTAGGATATAGTTAAGGCAGTTTTTAAACCCCAAGACCACCTAAATTTACATCCTGAACTCTTCTTACCAGCAGTTACTCAAAATCTTTTCTGGATATAAGAGTGTGTAGTATAGTATACCTGGGCACAGTGGCACATGCCTGTAATCCCAGTGCCTGGGTAGGCTGAGACAGGAGGATTGCTAGTTCAAAGCCAGCCTCAGCAACAGCAAGGCACTAAGCAACTCAGTGAGACCTGTCTTTACATAAAATATAAAATAGGGCTGAGATGTGGCTCAGTGGTCATGTGCCCCTGAGTTCAATACCTCGTATTCCCCTCCCCCACAAAAAGAGTGTATAGTATAGTACTTGGCACATAAATATGAGTTATTGTCCCAAACCCCATAACAGCATGGGTATATGGGTCCATAGAAGACTTACAGAGAACATCCAGAAATACCCAGTACTGCTTATTAAACTTTGTTTCCTACATGTCACATGTTACAACCTGATATTGTTTTTATATTTATTAATTTTATTTTTGTCTCCACCTCATACTAAAATGTCAGCTCCGTGAGGGAAAGAATTAGCTTCTTGTTCTCATCTATATGACCACCACTTACCACAGGGCAGGGCACACAGCTGTTCTATAGCTCTTGATTGGATGAGTGATAGATTTTTTTTTAAATAGAAACAGCATTTATAGACCAATGGCAATTCTTTTTGTAGGTAAACTTTTTGCAACACTCTAGCTTGGCTGAATTTGCACCATAGTTTTAAGACTCTGGTTGATCAAAGGCTATGCAACTTACTTAAAATGCTTAGTGTTTTTTAAAGTTTGAAGAGGGCATGGGATCTCCATCCGACTGACCAAATCTTTGCTCCTTTCCTTAGATTTAGTGCTATATTGTAGCTCTTCATTAATCCCTAAATAAGAACTGGTGAGGAAACTCCTGTAATGTGCTTATAAAACATTGCTTTAAGTAAAACCCCTCCACCTTGATCATGGCTTTTTCAAACTAAGGGCAAACCTTCATTTTCCCATTAAGCTCAGGTCTTTGCCCATCTAGCACTGCACACCACACAGAGCTCACGCTCGTTGTTAAGGTCAATGAGCAAGATAGAATTATGCAAACAAGCCCCACTCCAAATTTACTCCTTGTTCTTTCCTGTTATTAACATAACTGGTTTTCAGTCTTCAGCCTTACAGGGAGAAACTATTCTTTTTCCTCAATACAGAGGACTGTGTATAGATGGGGAACATCTAATGTCTCTGGACATTCTTTCCCCATGGATTCGTCTTGACTCCCCACAGGCAGTTTACTGTTTATTTCACTCAACTTGATAGAGTGAGACTAGGTGAGTATTTTTAGATGATTTGTCAATATCAACTGATGTTTTCTTGTCACAGATAAACAGCCTGTGCCTTGAATCAATAGTGTGTCAGCGACGCTGTCACGGTCCCCCCTAATGTGTGTGCGGTGTATTGACAGCTGATACATTACCGTGAATGTCGGCAAATGTTAAACAGCTCAGCTATTTGTGTGCTACCACCACTCGGTGGGTCTTTACAAAGTAAGGCATCTGTTTCACAGGCGGCCTGAGAGTGTGACCACGGCTGTTCTGCCAGCACAATGGCAGACGGCTCCATTCTGTCCTGTTCCAGCTGTAAGTTTCCATTGAACCAATTAGCTGAACTCCATCTAGGCTGTGTGGCTTTGATTACACAGCTGTGCCTAAACAGCACACTGATCTTTTTGTTTACATCAAAGTTATACAGTATCCTAAACCAGAGTCCTCAGAATCAGCACTCCGTGTATTCACTACAACATGGGTCATGAAAACCAGGCCAGGACGCTCTCCACTCAGAATTCTGCGTTAGATAGATTTTCTCTAAAGTGGAGCCCAAGTGCAGGGCTCCTAATCCCAAAGCCATCAATATGACTAATCCAAACTGAGAAGTCAATGCCAGATGAGTCCATCCTGAAACCTGCATTGGCATCTTCAACAATGTCCATAGTAGACAATACTGTGTAATACTTTAGAACGTGTGCTTTGAAATTTGACTAATCTCGTTTTCATTCCCTTCACTCACTACCTACAGGATCCTGGGCAAATTGTTTTGTCTCTGTTTTCTTATTTTAGAATGGGTATCATACCATCAGAAACTGGTTATCATGAGGACTAAATGAGATACGATATGTAAAAATTTAGCACAAAGCCTGGCAATAAGCACATTCTTAAAACTCAGAAAACATTGCCAGGAAAAAAAGAAACAATTTAAAGGGATGAGATGGCAAGATTTCAGTGAATGTTCTTAGAAAATGCAATCGATAGTGTTGCCCTCATGTGCAAATGAGCAACCAATCATTTATGACAACTTTGTTATATTAATGCCCTCTTCATTTCACTTCATACATGTATTTGAATTTTTAATATGCTTTAGGAGATCAGAAGGGCAAAGAAAGAAAACATTTCAGAATCCTATGCTTGGAGGCCTATCTTAATAGAGTTTCCTAGCTGGTTGACACTTGATATGTGGTGATTGCAATATATCCTCTTATTCATGCTTTGATTCCTTTGTTAATACACACACACACACAAAAGAAAATCAGGCAAACCAGAAACTATTTTTGCAAAGTTTTTTGCTTCCTCAATACCAAGCTTTTATCCAAGTTATAAATATATTCTAAAAAGACAATACAATCTCACTGTTTGGCTTCCCTTAAGAATGTTGTAAGTATTTAAGAGGTAATGTTCTCATTTATCAAGTGAGATGTGCAATGACAAAGTCATATATGCAACACTGTCCTTACTTCCAGTCAAGAAGGGACCGCGCTTCAGGTTCCGTGCCTGGGAGAGACCTGCATATCACAAAGGCAAAGCAAATTTAAGAATGCATAAGAACCTTGGCATTCAGAATGCAGCACTCAGATCTGGCACAGTGAAAACCCAAATCTTAAACATTCGTTCTCCAACTAACACTTTGCAGGCCAAAGAAACAAGTCTCCACCTTTCTTGCTCTGAATCCTCTAAAGAGATAATTCTGTCCAAAATCTGTGAATGCTTGTGGTTGCTGGTATTGGAAACAGGTGCTGCTTCAGAAAAAGGGCAGGATTTGAGAAGCAAAACTGCTTAGGTAAAAGACAAAGTAATTGACTTCTCGAATCCTTGCTCTCAGATAGTATGAAAGCATTAGATTCCAGCTTAACAAAGTATCCTTTCCCCAGAGTGTGTACCTTCTGCTTCTGTTTGTTTTCCAATTCATAATTCCAGAGGCCTATGAATGAATGAAGAGTTTTCCACGTGGTCACTGAGCGTCATTCTGCAATATCAAATAACTCATATTACTCTTAAATTCCTGCAGCGTGCTACCTACTGATTCTTCCCATGTTAATTAGATGACTGAATGACAGAATCATTATGTTAATGAAATTATTTGATAAGAGGTAATTAAATTTTCAAAATATAGTCTGATATAAAAGGTTGTTTATTTAAATAATTTTTTTCAGTGTTGAGGTTCATTATTAATAATTTCAGCTCTCCCTTTTAATTTTCACAATTTTGAATATCAGAAAAGTGTAACTTTTTTCAAAACATATGAAAAATATTTTTGACATATTACATTCATTGTAATTTACATATTTTAGAAAAATATAATCAAATTGTGGACAAAATATAATTGGATAAAATTATATTTTTAGGCTTTAGATATTTGCTGTTAATAAAACCAAATTATTTGGAAAAATCTTGATTATAATAGTATTGTTACTGCTTTGGTTGATATAAAGAAAAATTGGAGAAATGAGTGTAAAATAGCTTATTAGTTATGCAACATCTTTATTACTCATTTAAATTTTGCCAGCCTGTTAGCAAAACACTCAGATATACCTGATAGTAATTAAATCTTTAAACATGTAAACATGTGGCATGCTGACTCCCATGTACTCCTATACAGGCCCTATAAATGTTAAGGCTGGGCCTGAACATGTAATAAGGAGCTGCCTCGAAAGAAGCCTCAAACCCCTCCTGTCAGGCACCAACCATGTGCTTCTACTGTGTGCCAGGCCTCCCTGTGCTGGTTCTTTTTAGATTGTTTCCCAGGCAAAAGTCATGTAGCAGCCAGGCAGGAGTCCAAGGGGTGGCTAATTTCTCTTAAAGCTAGTCCCACTTCCCTTGCATACGAAAGGGTAGCAGCAAAGGACAAAGACCAAGATCCAAAGCAGGATTAGTTCTGGTTGGAGAAAATAAAGTCACAGAAGGTCTTAGCAGAAGGACCTGACCCCCACCACACACAGGCACACAAGCAGACACACCCACTTGCCCATCTCACCTTCTAAAGGGCACACACGGGACTGGGGTTGTGGTGCAGTGGTAGCGCGCTCGCCTAGCACGCGTGAGGCGCTGGGTTCGATCCTCAGCACCACATAAAAATAAAATATATTCTGTCCACCTACAACCAAAAAATAAATATTTAAAAAAATAAAAAAATAAAAAAAAATAAAGGGCACACACACATTCTCTCTCTTCCTTCAAACCCAAACAAAATTAATTTGTCTTGTTAAACTTTTAATTCCAAAACAGAAGCCCATGCTGTTCTTTACGCTGGCTTTTGGACACCCTGCCTTACTGCTAACAGGTGACCTGCTGGTATGGAATTCAAACGAAGAACTCTTATCTTAGTGGAGTCTCTGCCCTTTACTAGTTCTGCAACCTCAAGCCAGTTACTAACCTCTCTGGGCCTGGCTTCTTGCCAAGTCAGAGCTGTGATAACCTGAGAAGGTGAAAGTAATTTGAAAATTCTTGTCTAAGTAGAGACCAAATCTTCTGAGTGGTTTGTCCTTACACCCAATACATATCCAAAATAGCTCCCATTTTTCACCCCGCCCCATCCTCTAATTTGATAAACACAGTGTTAATATGTGCTAATATATTCATGCATATGTTGCTCCCAAGTACATTTACATTTTAACAAGAGCCATTCCTCCTTAACAGGAAGTGTGATTGTGAGGATGGGGCTTGCTGGTAGACTTGCTGGTGGGACTGAGTGCTAGTGGGTTACCAAAGTCTGAAACCATACGTTGCCAGGGGCTGCCTCTAAACACATTAGTGTGTGTCTCCCACATTTAGAGCTGCCCCAGATTTACTGCTAACATCAAATTATTCATCCTCCTAGACTGAGATCATTTACTATAATGGTTGAAAATCTCTGGAGAGTTATTTTGAGAGCCTGATAACGAAGAGAGACAGACTCCTGGGCCCTTGGCCGGCACTCAGCTCAGTGGCATTATTAGCAGCTCCACTTACCACCCACCTGTCTTCCAGAAGGTTGGTTGGGAAAAGGGCCACTCAAGCCTGGGGCTAGCCTCTTTTCCATCTTCAAGTCAGGATTTCATGTCCTCAGTCTCTTGATCCAGCCAGAAAAATAAAAATCAGGGAGCTTTTATTCCAAAGGAACATTGTCAATTTGCTTCAAAATTAGTACCTAATAATAACTTGGTGTCATTTCTATGCAGCTAGTTCTTGCAAATAAAGAAGTATTTATTTCTTTACATAAATTTCAAAATAAAAAATGATAAAAATGATACTCAGCATTTATGAAATGTCTATTGATTTTCTTAGTGTGTGTGCCTTAAATAAATCTTCACTGAAAACCCATGTATCATCTCTATTTTACGGGTAGAGGAAACAGGATCTATGAGAAGATAAAAAAATGAAAGAAATCAGGTCACTTAAGTTGAAATTCTGACTCTTCTACTATCATGCTGACACTGGCAGGGTAAATTAACCTCTCTGAGCCTTGTATGTAATATGGAGATACTTATATCAACTTTCAGCTATGGTGAGGACTAAATAAAAGTATGGAAGGATCTAACAAATAAGAGTACAAGAAGTGTTCACTTTCTTCCTTTTTCCTTTGTTTTATAGATAATGGAGAAAGATTTCTGGAGCTGTTAGATGACCTGTCCAGGGTTCCCAGTGAGTCCTGTGTCAGAACAAGACAGGATCCCCGACCATCCGCCACCTCTCCCTTCTGCTACTTCTCATCCATTCAGCAAAGTGGCTCTTTCTCACAAGGAGCTTGAGGGTGGAGGGGCGGGGTTTGCCTAACTCCCCTTTGGGATAGTTAACTTACCAGTTTTCACATCATTGCCCTTTTATATTTCTTTGAAACTAACTTTATCATACCCTAAATGTATTATATGTGTACTCCCACTCTGCAACCTGGTTCCCATCTATTTGAATAGTATGAGTCTTTGTGCTTCAAAAAGAAGTTTTGTGCTACAACTCATCTGCCCTCCACCGAGGAATCTTTCCTAAAGATGAAAACAATTGGACAAGGGTCATTTTATCTACATACCTGTTTGGAGGTCCAAGTTGAAACAGATACGCGCATACACACACACACGCACACACACGCACACACATACACACAACTACCTGTTCACAATTGTGATGTCAGCCTTGTTACTCTTGCTATTCTTTGCTGTGGGGGACTGCCTCCTGCAGATTGTTGAGCAGTACCCCTGATCCCTACCTACTGGACTCCAATAGTACCCCCACCCAACCCATAAAGACTACAGTCCTTTCCAGATGTTATGAATGCCCCCTAGGAAGCAAAGTTGGCTGCAGTTTATAACCACTGGCTTACACGATTTCAAAGGGCCCCTTAGTGTTAGTTGTTTAAGAGTCTACCTCCCCACCCCAATTCAGCACAGGGTGGCAGACAGACGAGGTCTGGTGTCAACAGTTATTTCCTTCTCTCCTAGACTTCTATTATGGGCTGATCTGAGGTTTGGAATGGCTTCCAGAATTCAAAAGAGGACTCCTGGCCTTTGTAGAAGGTGATTGGTAGTCAGGAGTGTGACACCATACACAGCTTGCCTTTAGGGTAACCTGTGGGGACCTAGTCAAAGCTCATTACCCTCTTCCATTTTCCCTTTTCTAATTCACAAAGAAACATTTAACACATTAGCAAATGGTGGGAGGCAGTAGGGTAAGTCATTTTCATTTCTTGAATACAGTTAATACATGGGGAAACATGGGAAAGAAAATTAGCAAAACCAAGGGAGTCAGAGGAGGAGGAGGAGGAAGAGAAGGAGGAGGAGGCATTTAAAAAAAGGCCAGGGTTAGCAAAACACCATCTATGAACTACAACTAAAATAAAAAAAAATCTACTGTTAAACTCTAAGTAAGCACTAAACTTTAAAAATTTTAATCTCTGTGGAATGGAATTGCAGTGGCCCATCATCCTTTTCTAGTTTGCACATTATGATCTTCTGGGATTTTTATTTTAACAAATATGCATTATATGGGTTTAGGAGGGGGAGAGGGGTATTTTAAAAATAAACGAAAAGTTTAGAGGGACATATATATTAAAATGACACTCTCTAGTTTCCAAAATTTTTATAATGTAATAAGGCGTTGCAGCTTACTTTGGAGTTACAACCAGATGAAGGCATTATAGATTTGAAATGTCAAAAAATGTTGAAAATGCATTTAATACACCTGAACTGAATATCATAGGTTGGCACTGTAGAGCAACCACTGCTTCCCTTTAGGATCTCATGACTTACTGGGAGTTGCAGCTCCCGAGTACCACTGCCCAATAACCACAGAGAGTACACTACTATACATCCCTAGCTCAGGAGAAGACCAGACCTCAAAAATCAAAGTAGTTTCTATTCAAAATGTATCCCTTTTACACCATTGTAAAGTTGAAAAATCTAAGTTGAGCCATCATAAGTGGTGGTTATATGAATTTTATAATATTATTAAGTTATATAATATTATAATTATATAGAATTATATAATATTATAATTATATAGATATTTATATAATTATATAGATAATTATATAATTATAATATTATAATTATATAATATTATAATTATATAGAATTATATAATATTATAATTTTATAAATATTATTATACAATAATATTTATTTAAATATATTTCTTGACTATCCAGGTTAAAAAAAAATAGAACATTGCTGATCTTCCCGAAACTCTCTTCCTGTATTTTATCACTATCCACCTGCTTCTCTAAAATGTAACTAGAATTCTTATTTCTAACATCTTCACCTCGTTTTGTTGGTTTTGATCATTGCCTAAATAGCATCATCAAGTGTGCTTTCCATTTATATTCACTCTCCTCTTAAAGAACAGTTAAGATAGTTTCCAGTGTGAAACTTTCACTGGAAATTTCCTAATAATGCTAAATGCATTTTGAAAGTAACTATATTCCTTTATTCTCCCACCAGCATTGTCTGAAAGTTCTCATTGCTCTGTATCCTTGCCAACATTTGGCATAGTGAATCTTTTCAGTTCCATGGTTTTTTTGTTTTTGTTTTTGTTTTTGGTTTTTTTTGCTTTTTGAAGCAGGATCTCACTAAGTTGCCCAGGCTGACCTTAAACTTGTGATCCTCTATCTCCAGCCACCCAAGTGGTTGGGATTACAGGTGTGTGGTGTGTGACCTTGTGTCTGGTCAAATGGTATTTTTAAAAACCAATATTATGAATTAAAAATCTTCTTCCTAAAATTTACTTGTATAAAAAGTCAAAATATGTTGTAACCAGTAAACAAATGTTACAACATATCATTTACATTCCCATCAATATATAATAAATACATTATTATATATAAATCATATATAGTGTACTAATATAAATTGCTTGTCATTTATCCATATATTTTATAGCTAATTAAAATGCTAAAATAAATATTTTACCTAAGTGAATAGAATATGTATTGGGAAAGTAGACAACGTAGGGTGAAATATTAACTATGGTAATGATTGTTGTAATTATAGTTTATTATTTTATTTTTATTTATATTTGACTGCTAATTTTCGTTGAAACAAAGAGTGTGACTACATCCACCAGTGGTAGATTTTTGCCCATATGGCAACCTCCGCATTACCTAATGCCCTCTCAGAACACTTCTCCTTTATACACCTGCTTCTCAACCTCTCCTTCTTGCCTTTGAGGCTTGCCGTACCTTGTAGGCTGATATTTATCCAACATTAATGTGTGTATGACACTCTTGAGTTCTATTAAAATTCAGATTCTGGCCTAGTAGGCCTTGGTAGGGCATTGGTCCTGATATTCTGCAGTTCTATGTTGTTTCTTCACACAGTGGGAACTAAGGAGCATGGCAGTAGACCTCCTTTTTCTTTTCCTTTTCAGAAGTTATTCCTCCCAACTCCTTGCTGCCCATCTTCTGCCTCTTTTCTAGGGTGTCTTTAGGAAATTTCACTAAGATAATCAGTGGAAACAGCAATGGCATCAGAGAGAGGGAAAGTTCTGGAGGAAGGAAAAACTCAGGCTAGGTCAGTGTAGCTGGGTCCATGAAATGTAGAACCTCGTGGAGTATAATTGTCACCTTGTCACCTCCTTTTTTTTTTTTTCTCTCCCCTATAGCTTAGCCCTTGAGATTGATGGAATACGAGTATTTGGATCCAAGTTGGAGGCCTCTTTCTCTTTGGGTGTTTTCACTATTTTGTAATAAAAAGAATGAGATCTCTACTGACTACATGTCACAAACCAGAAAATAATTAATTTTCTCCATTCAATCAAGTAGACAGCCTTTGTATGTTTTTGTAGGGTTGACATTTATTTATTAACAAAGAGTACTATCATATATGGAAAACATCTGCCATGGAGATGTTTCTATATAATTTTGTTAACATTTAATCTTCTATTATTTATATCTTTTCCTCAAAGTATCACACATATCAATGCAAGATACTTGATAGCTGTACAGACCCGTGACAAGTTATGTTATGAGAAAGATGATGTAATTCTGTCCACATCTCAAGATTTTTCTTCAGCTTTCAGAAACTAGTTGAACGAGCAAGCTTTCTGCAAACTTTAGGGTGCCAGAAGACATTGTGGACTTCATCCCATTGTGAGCAGAGAGCCTGGGTTTTGCAAAGGAACCTCCAGATAGCAGCCCTTTAAAGAATAATTCAAGGAAATTATGTTATTCATTTGCTCTAGCAAGGAAAATCTCATGCCTCAGGTAAGTAGACCTGATTGATACTAACAAACCTCATACTGTCTTACATTTATTAATTTCAGGTGCAGAGAGAATAGGTCATTCATCTCCTTAGTTTTAAAAAAAAATCTGACAGTTTATTACTTTTAGGCCCTAAGGGCCATTCTATGGAAGGGCAAGAGGAAAAAAAGCGATTTGCTGTCAATTAAAACAATTCTCATCTCAAGCTAAGCTTATTACCTTCACACCCTTCCCAAGCCCTTTCCTTCTATTTGTATTGAAGATAAGATGGAAACTCATACCAGACTAAAACAATTTGGTTAACTAAAGCCTCCCTTGTTCTTCCTCCAAGTTGGAGAGAACCAGGTGAAAATTAGGAGAGAATAGATCTGGCCAAATAACGGACAGGTACATCTCCTTCAAAATCCTCATATACAGATCAGATGAGGAAACTAAGGCCTAGAGAGAATGGTGGTGGTGGTGGGGTGTTAAATAGGTGTGCCGTGATTTATTAAACATGTTCACTCTGTATTCTGATGCAAGAAGAACAGAATGAAGAGAGAGAAAGAGAAATGAACAGATAGAAGTGGAGATGAAGAAAAGAAAGTCTTTACTATGCCATGAGGTACATATAGGTTTGTTATTTTAGGTCTCTGAGATACTGGAGTTAATTGATTCTTATCCACCAGGGAGCAGATTGGCTTGGGTAACACACGAGGGCTCAGACTCAGTCACAGAGGATCAGCAATCCTGTTTCAATACACCAGCTATCTTCAAGGCACGTAGGGTATTTTGTTTCCTGTTACCAGAAAAAATAGGGCATATTGTGGGGTAGAAGAAAGAAAAACCAAGTGAGGACCAAGTTTCATACCCAGATTTTTCATTCATGACATAGTTTCTAAGAATAAGTAATGGCTCCATGGGGTGCACTCGGAGCTCTCTGATGTACTGACATTTGAAAAACAGTGCCCTTTTTTGGCCTTTGCTGCTGAGGTATTGTTACTTTTAAGCCTTGCAAGGTGAGGCTAACTTATTTAAGGTGAAAGCTCTTTTGCCTGGCAAGGAGTTTTTGCCAGCCTCCCTACTGGGCTAACCACCTATTGTGACCTGTTTCAAGGCAGCTGCCATGGGGTGGAGATTGATGGGTACTCTCACTGCTTTGCAGGCATGGGGAGGAATGTTGCCCTTGGATTGAAAGTGAAGGGGAGGAGAAGCATTGTCTGAGAAGGTGGTGGTTTTGAGTATCTCACTGTCCTCATTCCACGAACTGTGAATTTTCTGATCAAATGCTGTTCAACTCACTTTGTCAGAGGATGAGGTTTTGGATAGTGGCTGTGTACAGGCACCGGCTTATTGTAACTACTCTGCTGAGGTGAATGAGAAATATTCCATCCAAATATCTCCAAACAGCACAAGAGGGAAGACATTGTGCAGATCCACCATCATTATCTTCCTGGCTGGGATGTCCCCTCTGTAAGTCCAGAGAGCAACCTGTGTTCTAGCCACCATATCACAGTGACTCTAGAGAGCATCCTCAGGACCCTCAATTTGTGGAGAAACTCACTTCTGTACTAAGTGAAGAATGGTGACAAAGTCCTTGCTGGTGTCATCCTTGAAGACTCTAATTCATTGTCTGCAGCCATATGTTCCTTTTGATGTGGATCCTTTACTTGACTTTCTCCTTCTGATTTGGTGGAGGCAAAGTCTTTCCCTGTGACCTGAATCTAATGAAATTGTAGCTCTATTTAAGCAATTTCTGGTCCTGTGGGGTTCATTAACATCACAATATCCCAACAGGGGTTTGCTCTCTCATCTTTTGAGAGGAAAGCCCATAGCTCCCCACTTAAGAATTCATAGGAGGGCTGAGGTTGTGGCTCAGTGGTAGAGCTCTTGCCTAGCACTGGGTTAGATCCTCAGCACCACATTAAAAAATAATAATAATAATAGAATTCATAGGAAATTTCTTTACCACTTTGGTCTGTGTGTGCTCTCTCTGCTGAGGTTCAGCATGGTCTAGCATCTGTGTCACAGTGGTGACTCTATCTAAAAACCATCCTGTGAAGGCAAAGCAGAACTTACCCCATTCCTGAGGCAACTCAGAGGTGTGAGTCTAAAGGATTCCTACATACTGGATCCTCACTTTTCTCCTGCTTGGACTCATACAACCCTGAAATTGGTCTGTGCAGGGAAGATGCTCTGACTCTAGAAGAGATTTCACAATAACTCCACTACCGTTGCCTGTCATTTATATAAAGAGTGGTTTAGGAGAGACTTCCCTAGCCTGAGTCACAGACCAGGTTCCAAACTTAAGACTTCTACACCTACAACATATCCTGTCCCTCTCTGAGTCTCAACTTGTCCTTCCTGTACAAGGAAGGTAGTGGGCTAAATCAACACTTTCCAAATTGTGTACCTCAAAGCTATAAGTATCTTTGATGAGAGAAGTCTGGGAGATGCTGGGTTAAAATTTGAAAGTTCCATTACTGCAAAAATCCAGAGGGCTTTAAATATGATAAAGAGTATTTAAAAATCACAAAGTGGTATTTATAAAAGAGGTTATATTTCTCAAACTGTACATCATCCAATTCCTTCCATTTTTTGAGTACACATCATGGAAGAAGTGTTCTCTGGAACACACTTCAGAGTAGCAAAAGGCCAAATTATTCCTAAGCTCTTCCAAACTGAAATTTCTCATTTTGATTAAAAAAAAAAACTTACCAAATATTTAGTTCTATAGGCAATGTCATAAATGACTAAGAAGGAAAAATAAATAAATATATTCAGATAATTCAGATATTTAGAGTATTGAAGCCAAACTCTAAAATTTACATATTTGAGTAATAGTAATTAGTAGATAGGAGTTATTAAGCATCAGTTTAATGTGCTACACACTGTGATAAATGCACTACTTTGATTATCTAATTTAATTCTCATTGGAATCTTAAGATCTATTATTTTTTATTTCCTATTTACAGATGAGAAAATTAGGACTTAAAAAGATTTGGTAAAAAAATAAATAAATAGTGCAAAGCCATCTAGTTAACAAGAGGCAGAGGTAGTTCCTTCACCCACTGAAGTTTCATGCTAAGTATATTAAATAATCAGCTCATTGACTCTCTTCCTTTTTCATACCCCAATTCAACAAGCTGCCCCACCTACTTAGAAATAAGCTAATTGCAACACTAATTATCTTTCATGTGCAATTCTTGAGTTAGCATGAAATAATGTTGATCTATCCATTTTTATGCATATTGAAAATATATATATATATATAAAACAGCTAAATGTTACCAAATGATTTATTATGATTGGTGCTAAATTACAATGTATATGAAATGGAGTCATTTATGGAAACACATAAAAAATAGTTACCTATTTCTGTAATTATATTCACACAAGAATCTGAAATATAGTTTCTGTTCTGCTCTTTAAAATATATCCACTTTTGTAGTTTTCACCACACAATTTTACAATACTGGTACTGCACCTGTGTCATCTACCATACTATAAGAACTAAGCAGAATATGAAAGCAGTTAATAGCAAATTAATTTTTTTCATATCCATCAGGGATTTCAAAGAAAATTGTAGTTTGTTTTCATTGGCAGTAAGGATAAATGGTAGTAATTAGCAGTGTAGATGCTGCATACATAAATATGTATGTACATATTTATATGTTGCTCAGGGCTCTTGTTCTATCTGTACGCATTTGCCAAAGTGATGTGCAAATCCATTGGGACATTAGTAGTACTATTTTTTTATCATGTTTCTCTCGCAAAACAAATAGGTAAGAAAGAAATATAGCAGGCTAAGATCTACAGTATTACATACCAAGGTAAAACAATTACTGAGTTATTAGAGTCAGAGTAGTTTATGTATATTTGCTATTCACAGACTGCAGACTTTTTGCTGAATAACCAAGTTTCTGGGAATTGACAACGTGTAGACATGCATTCACGTGAGTCCATAATTAATGATGTTTATACTGTAATAAACACATTCATTTAACACCATTCAGTAAACAGATTCCTTTAAAATTGAAACTAAATCTGCTATCACAATTACACACAAAAAGAACCTGTAAACAATTTGACGTTACACTTATGTACAAGCAAACTGCATTGGAAAAGAGAGGAGGTAATTTCAATGGGTGTCACTTGGTATACATCAATGTGCAACAAAATGACCCAAGTCATCAAGTGCTTGAATGAGGTCAGGAAAAAGTAACATGAGCAAGGCCCCAATAAATCACCACTCAGTGCCAGTTCCAGCAAAATTCAACACTTCTCTGTCTGTGGTGACACCATATTCAAAGCATCAGAGATGTATAAAGAGGACCTTGATAAGCCCTGGCAAAATGTATTTGGAGATCTCCAGGTAACCTAAGCAACAGGGACCTTCACTTTAAAAGTGCTAATATTATTTAAACATGTCAATATATTGGAGACAAAGTATTTTGTTTAGTAAGTTCTACCCAGTGTTCTTCTGGTTATGAAAGGTGTAGGGAACAAAAATTTTACTAAGATTTGTATTTGTTTCTTCAGCCAACACAAAGATTCTTTATTTTACAGACTAAGCTGAACCCTATTACCAATTGAAGGAGTGACTCACTTAAAGCAGATCCCGTTGATAATTTTCTATGGGGTTCTCTGAAAAATAGACCCCCTAAGTTAATATTTCTGTGTGTTTTGAATAAGATACCTTTCCAGTAACGCACGAGTCCATTTCCTTAAAGCAGAAACAGGGTAATGAGGGGGTTTGGCACCCCTACCCCTCAAGATTTAAGAAAAATAGATTAATCTGTTTTTATCTAAATTAAGCATCATATTTTAAGAAAAAAATCTCTTGATTCAACTTAGTCCTTGGTCCAAACAAATCAATGAAAGAAAATAGCATGGGCACTTAAAGCCAGGATGATATAAAACATCCTGTGCTCCAAAATCTGGGGGGAAAACAATCACTCCTTTTAGTGTCCTTTAACTTAATTAGAACATTTGATTACTAATACATATATATATTGAATTACTATATTTAATATATATATTTAATTACTAAAAGATATGTGTATCTTTCTCATGTCTTTAAGAGCACATTGACAGGAGGCCTATGGAAGAAGTAAATGACCTTATCTGATTAGTTAGTTCATAAGTGCTTCTGGCTGTGGGCACACCCTGATGGGCCGCTGGGAGGAAGAATCTGTGCTTGGTTTGGCAGCCTAGCCTGGGCTGGGAACCAGGCTTCTTATCTGAAAGGATAGGCTTGGGTGACTGATCCCAGCGAGCACCAGGGAAGCTCTGTTTGCATAGGTTGACTTCAATCACTTTTCACATTCTCCAGTGATATGCAAAATACATGGCTAGGAATGATTACACAACTTACTATATCCTTATGTCCAAAATGCAGCCATTTGGTTGTTTGTCTAGAGAATGCCAAAATAGGGAAGTAATGTTTTCTTCCACTTCACTATATTTTGTTCCTTCTTTGAGCAACTATTTTGGTATTTGTATAAACAGGATGGAAGGGCTATTTGCAGGGGACAGGAGAGTGTTTGGTTATTATTACAATGTACCCTTGAGCTTTAGTATCTATTTACAATATGAATATTATAAGTTATTTACTATACCTTCAAAGTAATTAAACAGATAATTAGCTCTGTCTACAAATCATGTAGGCCACAGAAATTCCCATGAATGATGAACTGAAATCAACCAGGAGATAGTAAATTAACCAATAGGCGAGTGAAGTACCATTGGGGCAAAAACACTGGGTTAGTGCTATCCTACACCTCTATTTTCCTTTTCTTTTCTCCCTAAATATTATCACTGTCCATTTGGTGGATGATTTTAATGAACAGGTTTGAAAAAACTCATAGTTGAATATTCCAACAAATGGTTTGATAAGAAAGCCAGGTTTTACAAGTTTGGCATTTTGTTTGCTTTTGTACCCATCGATGTTAAATCTAGGAAATTTGATCATTTTTTCTGTACATAAATAAATACATCCATTCATAGTGGAAGAGATTTTAGAAATCAAAACTATATTAGACTTTATAGGAAACCAAATAAAAATTGTAATAATAATAAATTTCCCAAACTCAGAATTTCAGAGTTTTAAACTATGAGTTTTGTTTGTGTGTATATATGAAGATATTTATATGTATATATATACATTTAGGTAGATGTACACACATATGTACATATATACATGTAATTATATACAAACACAACACACATAGACACACATACTGCTCACACACCCTCACATATTTCAATGCAGTTTCTTTTCTGTAACTGCCTTTCTTTTCCCCCAACTTAGAGGAGGAATGATGAGATTTTGGAGGCAGCCAACTCATTTTGAATTTCTGATCTGAATTGAATAAAAAATTTATCTTTTTTTTAAAAGCCAAAAGGGGAAGAGAATATACATCGATGCACGTAAGTACAAACACAGGTACCCATGGTCATATACCAGTTGTGTTTCTCCCAGAACTCACCCTGGTGACCTGGTGCAGCAGAGTACACAGTTCAGGTGCCATTCTTCTGATATGGAAGCTAGCTTACCACTTTGGTTTTTGGAAAGAATCAGTACTTGCCAGATACTCATTCTACTTACTCGCTGCTCCTTGGTAGGGTGTGTGGAATAAATGACAGCTGGTGGCAAGAACAACTACCCCTCCAAATCTGCCTTTCCTTTGTTTCCTCTGCAGATGCATGTCTATTAGGATTTGCAATTTAAAATAACCATTGACTTCCAACGAGGGTGTCAGGTGGGGAATTACTCTGGCTGCCCTTTACTTAGAGTAGAAGAGATGAGAAATAGGCAGAATCCAGAGAATAAAGAGGTTATGTAATGAGATGGTTAAGCCAGTAGCCTTTGTTGCCCAATAATCCCACTGTTGAGCTATGGGCCTTAATGTGCTGCTTTCTGTTTCTGAGCTTCACCAACCTCATAAGAAAGAGGATACTGGCAAAGCCTACTTCTCTGGGTTATTATAGAATTAAATGAGAAAAGGCATGTGAAGTGCTTAGGAGAGTTTCTGGCATGTAATCATAAATCCTTAATATATGTTATTTATAACAATATTTAAACCACAATTATAGAATGTTGATCACAACTACATACAGAAATAAAGTTAGCCTAGAATTTGGATAATCTGAATTCAACCTCTTTATTCCAAATTTGATGTGGATTATAATGTTCATTATAGTGCTCTGTCCACGGGATGTACTCAACACATCATTGCTGAATGCAGATGTGGAATAAATAAATGAATGAATGACTTAAACTCTTGCTCCTTAGATTCCTTTGTAAAAAAATGGAAATAAAATGCTCTGGCCTTTAATCTATCACTTGGATGTGGATATGATGAATTAAAAGAAAAACATCAAATTATTTGACACTGCAAATGTGCTTCGTGTCCTAATATAGTCAGCATATTCATACTAACTAATAAGGCTCAGCAGCCATGGCTTGTGCTTAGACTTGTTGCATCTTTGAAAACAGGGTGTGGCCGCCATCCCTGTGTGCATCTGAGAAACACATTTTCCCAAGATTGAAGTGCCTCTTTAGCGAGTGGATATTTGACTCAAAGAAATAAAGTAAACAATGAGCATTAAGAAAGATAAAGTCATGGGCCTACTCTAAAACTTTCCTCCTTCTTACTGGCTTTATTTCTGAGAGCGCTTTGTTGTCTATTGTTGATCAGCTTGAGAAACATTTTCAACAAGTTCATGTAAACTGAAAAGTCTCCTGAAGTGCTTCCCAACCAACACAGTTTGCTATTATAAGTTTGACAACATCAATGAAGTATAATTTTTTCTGAGGCACAAAGATTGAAGTAGAAGGGCAGACACCTAAACTATAGGCTTGCCTCATCACTATCAGAACACTGGAAAAAAAATTACATACTTCTCTTCCAAAATATCAGCCTTCACATCTCTATAAAGAGATAATTGTATCTAAATTCCAACAAACCTTGCATATATTTGAGTTGGCAACTATTATTGTTCTATTTTATCCTATCTGCAGGACAATGATACAGAAAGAATGTCTCAGAAAATTTACACCAATACTTAATTGAGAATTTCTCAATGTAAGTACTATTGACATTGGGGTTAGATAGTTTTGTTGTGAGGAGCATTCCTGTGTATTACAGGATTTTTAGCATCATCTCTCACCTCCATGCATTAGGTATCAGCAGTACCCCTTTATCATGATAGTCAGAGATGTCTCAGGCATTGCCAAAAGATCCCTGGGTCACAAAACCACCCCTGGTTGGGAAACAACTGTTTTACATGCATCAAACTCATGCAAAATAAAGAAAGAATTTTCTGAAAGTGTTTGTTTGTCTCTCTCAAAGAAGAAAACCATTGACCACTGGTTGCAATTTAGAAAAACTGCTGGTGATCAATGGGAATTCAATGTAAATTTTGGTTTTCAAAAAATGCATTCTTAGGGGATAGAGGTGCAAATTGGTGGTGGAACATTTGCCTAGCATGTGCAAGGGTCTGTGTTTAATCTCAAGCACCACATTTTTTTTCTTTCCTTTATACATGTGTATGTGTGTGTGTGTGTGTGTGTAAGATGCCACTGTTGACCATATGGATTAAAAGGAGTTTAGTTTTGCCCCAGAAATCTATTATGTTTGAATTTCTTATCAGGAGAATAGCTTTACTCAACATTCTCAAGGACTGATATCCACAGTAAAAGCCACCTATTCTTCACAACTAAAAAGCTATTAAGCTTTGTAACCAAACACTTTTTCCATGCACTCAGATAAAACTCACATGGACAATAACCATTGACCCAACACTAACCTAAAAATTGCACATGGCCTTATGCACACACACACATAGTTACACAGAGATGCAGTTTTGAAACAACTCTCTACTACTTCATGCTACATCAATTTTCTTCCATTTGTGATGGATGGAACCTATACCCACAAGGAAAGAATCTGAAGTTATGTTGATTTTTATTGTGCAAATGCAGGTAAATTAACTAAAGATCAAATCTAAGAATAAACTGACAAGATAGATCACTGGGAGAGACTTACTAAATCTCTAGTTTGCTCATAAGTGCTTTTATAAAGCTGATTAATAGAAAAAGTACTCCCCACCCTCCCCCAGGACAAACCCCTTGATAATTGCTGGGCAAGGGCACAGTTTTGTTTGTTTTTTTTTTTGAAGTAGCTTCCATAAATAATGCAAAGATGACAGTCTAGGACACAAAATTCATTGCCCAACTAACAATGCAATTCATTCACAAACAAGAGAAACTTTTTTTAAAGGCTAGAAAGTTGAGGTAGAAGGGATCCCACTGGGGAGTAAAGGAAAGCAGGAAAGAAACTGGATCAAATTTAATCATTTTGTTTTTATATTGACCAAATCTTAATTAGCTGCTTAAGTTCATCAATGCCATTAACTATTCATCAATTAACTATTTCCTTTGGTAGCAATCTTTGCTTAAATATTCACTGATAATCATGATTAGCCATTCATTCCCTCTTTAAGTCATTCATTCTCTATTTCTTATAAAGTGGAAATTGGGTATCTATCCAGTTATTTTGTTTTTCAAAATAGGATAGGGCCAACTGGGTCTATAATTGTAACCTTCCAGATTTTTTTTTTTTTTTGGCTAAATAATCATTCTATGGCCATCTCCACTGGTCAGAGTGACTAGAAAATAGCAAGACTTCATTTCCCTTTATGTCATTCATTACATGTGTACTATTACCATTTTAAAATTCACTCCTTATTTCTTTCTTCTCATACATAGGTTTTTGCTTCAAGATTTTAGCTGGTGTTAGAGATCAGGAACATCATTATCTGAGAGATTCATAGTCCTGCTTGAATTAAATTGGGTAAAATAAGCAGGTCAATGGCTCAGGACTTTATTGATGTGATGCAACAGAATTCATTCACCATTTCCATATTCACTATGGTGATATTTGTACATACCATCAATAGAACCACCTTTAGGGCCATACACATCATTAAATTATAGATCACTCTCAGTTCTCTGACTCGAACTGAGCAAGAAAACGAATAGTTCTCCTTGAGAAAGGTCAGTATTCTTATTCCTTGTTGGGTGTTATTAGGATACATCTCATTTAGAGACATGGTCCCTTCTACCCAGGGATAAAACTATAATGATACAAGCTTTTGGTTTTGGGGGAAAAGGCACACACACAAACGTGTGGAAGGGATTATGGTTATGGTTGAGAGGCAGATGGAATGGCAAAGAAATCATGGAAATCTATGGTGCACTAGTCCTAGGGTGTTTTTCTTTGGGCCCTTTCTCTTAAAGTAATGAAAAGACATGCTTTGACTTATTTGTAATGGGAAGGAAATGAGAGGAAGTACCACTAGGAGGTGAGAGAAATTTTGACCTCTCACTAAACAGTAGAGTTTCTCGGGCTGGGATTGTAGCTCAGTGGTAGAGCGCTTGCCTCGCATGCGTGAGGCCCTGGGTTCGATCCTCAGCACCACATACAAAACAATAAAATAAAAACATTGTGTCCATCAACAACTAAAAAAATATTTAAAAAAATATAGTAGAGTTTCTCAAAGTAAGGTCCATAGACCAACTTCACCAAAATCATAAAGAATGCAAGCTCAAATGCTGATTCCTTGGCTCTCTTCTTTGGATTTAGGGTGAAGGGAATCTGGAAAAAGTGCTACAAATGATTTTTGTGCATACTGAATATTGAGAATTGCTAAAATGTTTGCTATGGAGGTCACTGGGGAAAGAATCTCCATTCCAACGTATACAGCAAGAAGAGAAAAACAGGCATTTCAAACAAATAAGCTCTGTGGTTGTATCACAAGGCTATGATTATTAAAGTTTAAGACTCTTTTTCTTTCAGCAGGGGTGGAGAGCAATAACCATTTCATTTAAAACCAGAATGATGAAGGCAATATAAATCAAACCCATTCCAGCAGGTTTCATTTGGTCTAATTTCTCTGCAGATATTAATCATTGTACAGTCCTGCACACATGACAACTAACTCCATTGTAACTTCAAATACAGAATGCTCAGTCTGATTCTTTCTCTAGTGTGTTATTTTGACAATGTAAAAGAAAATAAATAAATTGGAACAGTAGGGCATCAAGATTGCAAGACACCAACAATACCAAGACATTAAGGAAAGAAATGGCCCATGCTAAACCTATAAGCCAGCATGCAAATTGGCAAAAACACTTATCTGCCACAGAGTCACCAGGGGGAAAAATAACTCCCTTCATTTTTTCCTTAGAAAATTGCTATGTCAAGTGAAGGTGACAAAGAATTCTTCGGGAAAATTCATGGAAAATGTCTTATTAATTCTAGCAAACATCATCCAGAGAGCCAAAGTTAGTCAAATTGTATCCAGTGGCAGAAAACACCAGCACTCAAATGCTTTGGGTTAATCCACTACAGTGGATAAAAAATTGGAAGAATAAAATCATAGCAAAGGAAAACAGGTGAGAATCAATGTTTGACTTCCATTGTGGGAATTGGTGTCAAACAATTTTGTAGAACACCACATATGCCTTTTTTTTTTTCTCAATAGAGCATGTTTTACTTGGCAGATACAAAGGCTACTCAGAGAGGCATATAAAGCCCAGGGAAGCAAAAGTAATCCAGAAGCACGAGCAGTGGTAAATAAGAAAATCCAGAATAAGCTACACACCTCTGACTATGGATAAACCTGCCTCCCAAACAAGCCCAATGGAAAAGTGAAAAATTCAATGGCAGACTCCTTTAATCAATGTACATCCCCCAAATGAATCCACTGGAACAGGCTTTGCTATGGAGGGATAAAGAACAAAGGGAATGCTCTGATTGTGCTTCTTCCCCTTTTATTTTGAATCACCATGCATGCATTTCCAGGAAAGTATCTGTGACTGTAATTACAAAGGAAAACATCACTGCATACTGTGGGAGCCACCTCACTTGGTTGGTTTTATGACCACATCTCAGTGCAGGTTTTGTTTTTGAGGAAGAAGAGAAAGAGCACACTGCTATAATGAGTCAGCATTTTTATTTCCTGTCTTCCTCTTTTCCTGCTGAATGTAGATCACTCCTTTTAGATGGAGGGTAGAGAACTTTGATTATGACTTTGGGACATCCATATGCCTTTAGGGAATGACCCCTCCAACCTCACTGAATTTAGCATTGCAAGATTTCCCAGGAGGCAACCTAAGTTGGGAATCTACACAGATGATCTCCCATTCATTTGACCCATCAGTTACTTTTAGTTTCTTCATAGCAATACTTTATGGCCTTTATAACCAATCTTCAACAGTGAACTACATATATTCTTTTGTCCAAAATTGAACTGAAAGTTCTAAAACCTTTTTTAACTTCAGTGAGAGATATCTGACTACCAGGACTCCTAGAGTATTTAATTTGGTAATTCACTGACCACAAACTTATTTCCAGCATTACATGCCACCTGGGCTATGTGTGATAACTCCACTCACAGTAGGACTCAATGCTTTCATGTCTCCTCACATCTTTTTACTGGCCCAGTCTACATTCATCTCTATACCGAGACCCAAACAAATGAACACCATGTTGTTGTCTTAAATATTTAGAGTTGTTGTTTTGTTTTTTTAAACCATGGGATGGGTGCCAGTTTAGAATCAATCCAGAATAAAAATGTTGTATCATTGTTTTCAACAGATTTCCTGCTAGTAGTTTTATTCATTGGAGGTATAAAAAATGCCTGTACAGAAAAAGAAATCCTAACAGGTCAGGGACTGGAGGAATAGTGCCATGAATTCTTTTTTTTTCTTTCTATCTTTTCTTTCCTTCTTTTTTTTTCCAGTGTTTAATTTTCTATTTGAAGTATATTGTCAAAGCAGTGGGTTGACTGCCAGCCCAATTCTTCAGTTCTTTCCAGGGCATCTCTCTATCTCGATGTCGCTACGGTTAAGCCTGCTATTTAAAGAAGTTAGGATTTCAGCCAATTTACTTAGGCCCCCAATTTTTTGACAGCCTTTTCAGGGTGACCCCAGCAATCACTTGATTGACATGGACATGAAATTTAACTTCTTGACACATAGAGTTTTGTGAGTCTTCTCAGTATCTTCTATTATTAGAATGATGGCATTTTGATGCACCATCAAGAAACATTGAAAAGAATGAAGACAGATTGGTAGGTTTTACAAACAAAGCTATGTTGTAGTTAAGATCAAATATATGCTAATATATTAACACATAAAAGAACACCATTTAAATTCATAAATTATAGTTCTCTTGACATCTCAACTTCCAAAATAAAGTTTCTTTTTCACTTAAGTAAAACTTTAAACTCCATTTGAACCATCAGGACAAGAAAACATTGGCTGAGTCTATTGCCCAAGTGTGAAGGCAAGAATTACAAAAATTCAGAAAGATATCCAGATACTAGTGCGCACTAACAGAATCAATACAGAACCTCTTACGTAATAAATGCACATCAGTGAAAGATTTCCAAGAGAAGAAATTGGTCATAGTTTTCCCTCCTAGAGACATCCAGTTGCCTTTATTACCTATGATTGTACACACACACACATACACACACACACACACACAATGAAAAAATTAGAAGTGCTTGGCACGCAATTAATAATCAATAAATTATTTTTCAGTTACTACTGAAATGCATGAGAAATGCTGAAAGTTAAAACTAGTCTTTTAACCTTCATTGAGCACAAGCCTACAAAAGAGCTATTGGTACATTAATAAAATACAGAGTCACATGGATGGGTGGCTATTAAGTTTCTTTTTGGCTGTGCCTGTACAGGTAAAGAATATGATTTGAAAAGATAGCTTAGAAAGCCAACATCGTAGCTTCAGAGCCCAATTGCCTTGTTTTTGTTATTATTAATAGAAATGACAACTAAATCTGAGTACTGATACAGCCAATCCCAGAAACACAAAGGCCACCAAAACTAGCCACAAGCAAGTAACAATGTAGCACTGTCCTTTAAAATTCTTAGGAGAAATTATTAGAAAAATGTGTGGAATGCAATTCTAAAACAAACAAACAAAAGGCAGGACCCTTATTCAAATGCTATGTGTTTTTCTTAGCTCCACAACTATACAGGAGTACAGAGAACTTTGTGCAGATTTTGTGGAAAGACCACATCATGAAAGTGTTGATATTGAGAGGAGGGTGATAATCCAACTCAGGGTAGAGAAGGCTGAGAGGGGGGTCATTTAGTACCTCTTTTTATGGATATGAGTGTGTGTTTTTTCTCATACAAAAGAATGTTTGACTAGTCTGTCTCACCTTCTCCAAATACAGAGAAAGAACAAAGTGGTAAAGTGGAGCTTGAGGGTATTAATTTCAAAATAAGGAAGACAATTTGTTGATGATGAAGGTTATTCCACGTTAGAAAGTGTTGCCAAGAGTTGCTGGGAAATCTGCCCAGGAGGGTTTTAAGAAAGAGGCAGAGGCTCATTCCTCTGAAGTGCTCTAGGAGGGGCTGCTGGCAGCAGGGCACAGCCCTTAGGATGCCCAGGCCCTGGGTCATGTGCATTGTGTGTATATACAGACTTAGTTGTGCTTATGTGGCACAAATACTCATGCATACGGAGTCAATATAAACTGGCACATATAGATTGAAGTGAAAAGTCATATAAATCTGCCATTCCCCCGTAACCCCTTAAACAAAAGAAAAGGAAAGTTTAAAAAATCCAAACATATGCCATTGGGCCAGATCTCACTCTACCACATATCCTTGATCAAAGGAGGGAGGTAGAAGATGAGAGGAAAAAAACCCAGTTTGGGATAGATGACTCCCAAAGCCTGTCAGCCCCTCTGATGTAGCTGGTTCTCATCATATATAAGATACTCAGCACACGGGACCAAGTTAACAAACAAACAATAACAACAACAAGAGTTTTCATGTGTTTCCACATCTGGAAAGAAATCTACCCTGTGGATTTACATGTTAAGGTGAACTAGGTAAAGTAGGCAGTAGTTTATTAATGGACTATTGTGTTCTAACAAAGGTGTATCATTACTTGCTCTTTTCCTGTAAAATATGCTTTTTAGGAGGTTTATTTTAAAATGATGACTCTTTTTTTTCTTTTCTTCTCCCACCCCCCTGCCCTCCCCTATAGATGATACTTCCGTAAAAGTTCAGACTGCCAAGGGTGCTTTCTCTCAGGGAACCGATCTGGAATTTTGATCTTTAGGAAATCCTGGATGCATTTCTCTAGCTCCTCCTCAATGGAGAGCTTTTCCTTAACAGCTTTTTTTTTGCTGCTCATGTTCGACTCCCTAGAGCCCGAAGTCAGAGTCCGGAGCAGATCACTTTTCCGCCGCATCTCTGACTGTTGGATCAGCTGGACCGGGCCCTTCTTGATGGGGCGGTCCAGAGTCTGGATGTTGGTCTGGCGTGTCACAGGCCCACAGATGACCGTCTCCTGGGGAGAGCTGGCCTCAGACTGGCTGTCGCAGCTGGAGGTGGAGAGGTCGTTGCAAGACGTGCCACTCTCCCCTTCTTTGTCACCCTTGCCGTTCTTGCAGCAGCAATCACAATGAGAGGACCACCTGGAAGGCTCACCTGCAAGGAAAGCACAGGACCATGGGATGAGTGGCAGTAGCAGCACAGCCCTCAAACACAGAAGTGTCACAAGCAGTGCTTTCAGAAGTGGGTGGCACACGGGGTAAGTGGTGGCGGTGGTACCCAGAACCCATGGCTACCCAGAATGATTGTGCACTATGGAAAGTGTAACATGCATAACACTCAGGCTCATGGGCACTGGAGTCAGGCGGCCCTAGGGAGGAATATCCAGCGCACCATCCAGCAACACTGTTGCCTTGGTGGACCCTGAATTTTTAAACGGCCAGTTCCCTCATCAATGAGATGATAATAACTTTCCTGCTATGTAGAAAGGGAGGATTTAGGTAGGTCAAGTGAGAGGCACTCTGTGACACACAGTAAGCAATAAGTGCCCCGTCTGTTTTCCCTGGCCGATGTAAGCCCCTATCCCAAAGCTTGACCTTCAGGTACAGCAGGGGGAGGCAAGGACTCTGGGATGACAGCAACCAGTGAGGAAGGGCTTCCTTTCTGCCAGCCCCGTCTACACCCCCAGATATCCATCATCTCACTGGCCTTTATGATAATTCCATGGACCTCATAGTTCTACTTCTAATTACCACATGTGGAAACTAAGACCCTGGATGTTTAAGAAACTTGCCACAGCTTGTACAATTTTTAACTGACAGAGCTAGGATCTGAATATGATATCCTAAAAGTCATAATCAAGGCAAATTGACTATAACTTCTCTTTTATTTGCCCATGAAATTCTTGTTTATCTTTCAAAACAAGGTTTAAACTTTACATTTCCTCTGAAGTCTTTTCTACCTCTCAGTAATATTTGCCTTTTTCCCCTTCTAAGTCATGGTTATATTTTTGTAAATGCTTCTATTATTGCACATAATACATTCTAATTCATTTTACTGTATGCATCTCTGTTCCCTAATGTGGACATAGTGAAATATTCATTGTTGTAATCCCAGAAAATAGCCCAAGGAAAAGTATAGAAATTCAATAAAAGACTGTATCCTAATAATAACTTCTAAGTAGCTGGAATTAGCTATACTTAAAGCTAGTCTTGTCAGTGGGCTTTTTAGTTATATGATCCACTAAATTCCTATTCTTTCTTAAGGCAATGTGAGTCCTTCTCTCTCTATTCCCTTAAGTCTTGATGCATAGAACTGCATTCAGCAATTTTGAGACAGAGTCATTTTTCAGATACACAGTTGGTGACTCAGTGATCGGAAAACCCCACAATCATGGCACAAAGGAGCTTTCTAAACATAAGTCACTGCTCTCAGCCTTCTACCCTCTGTATAGCCAGTCTCCCCAAATTCATAAACACAATGCTATTTACTGATTGCTGAGCATTTCATACAGTTCACTGTACTGAAGCCATAAAAAAATAAAGAAAAGAAAACCAATTCCCTTTTTTTCTACTAATACTAAAGACAAGGATAATGTAGTGTCACCATATGTTTTGAAGAAGACCCAGTTTTGTTTTCACTGTGTCTTATTCTCATTAATAGTAGGCTACATTGCAACAGGATCCTACTTTATGTGATTTCTAATATGGTCAGAGTAGAAGAAACTTAACATGGAAACTATTAGGGAAACTCTGTCCTGTCTTTTTGAATAAAGCCTATTTTTTAACCTATCTAAATGATTTAAGCACTTATTGAATTTAGTTTGATATAGTTTCCCAGGAATTGAGGGAAAAAAAAAGTCCCTTAAATCACATCTCTAGAAGTTTCTCTAACTTACACCCCCTTTCCAAGTTCCTTTCTAAAATGGAACTGAGTACTTCTTGTATTTGCATAACCATTAAACTAGATGCAGCAATCCAATGGGCAACAATAGAAAACTCCTAGTTATCCCAGGCTATTGCAAATAAGCATCTCCTGTGCAACATAGAAATGGTTTGACATGGACCAGCTAGGGACTGAAAATGTCAGCAATGGAAAATATCTTCTGTCTGCCAGCACAGACTTCAAGGGGATGATCTCTCACCTTTAGCAGGCAAAATCTGCCTCTGCATCCCGCAATTCAGCCAGCCCTGTTCTAATATAACTCAACTGAGAAAGGGTTCTAATGAATTGGGCTAGAGCACAGTAATTACATCAGACCAGAGCTGATGTAATTTGGTCCTTTCTGGGAAAGTTCTGAAATTGAATTTTGCCTTGAAGAAAAGAAAGAAGAGGAGAAAAGGAATTATGTGTGTGTGTGTGTGTGTGTGTGTGTGTGTGTGTGTATGACAATTGCCCATTACCTTTAAGCAAGATGATACATATTTTGGCCACAAACCCCACTGGACCCTTAGAAATGCAAGCCCTGAATCTTTCTGCCCAAGAGTTTCCTTCCCAGTGGAAGTAACTCCATTCAGTGGACTCCAAGAGGAAACCTGAGTCTTCCCCAAAGGTCATCTTAACAATGTAGATACCATGGTATGAGGGATCCCTGTGTATTCCTGTGGAAAGCTCGTGCAGCTTTCCACCGCACAGCAAGTCAGGAACCTGGCTCTGTTGCACTTCAGCTCCCTGAGCTGCTGGGACCATCGTGTATTTAAATGTCAGCTGGATCCTCCAGCTTCAGGGCAAATAGAAATCTTACTTTCCACTTATTCAAAGCATTATCACTATTAAAGGGAAATTGAACAACTTAATTTGAGTGTAGCCTGTCATGCTATCACGTTTCAATATTTTATGAGAATATTTTAATGTTTTACCATTTTGGCAAGATCATTTATAAAGGTGGCTTTTGAAGTCTATATATTATTTCAGAATCAAGGAAGAAGATAGGATTAATAAAGTCCAGCTAATGCACTGTGTGAAGAATCATTGTGAAATTTGAAAAATAATCAAGGTTGAGAAGAAAACCACTCCATCTCTCTTTTGGAAGCATTGTCTGCCTTAATACTCTCTTCCCAAGAACTTAACTACAAGCGAAGAGGTTTTAAATCAGACACGAATGTGGTGTAAGCACCAGGCTCCTTCCCCCTTGCAGTCCCACTGATTTATGCTCACAGGTCCCATGAAAGAGACCCATGAAAGGTCACTTCTGTAACTGAAGGTATTCTAGTATCCCTGCCCCCCAATTACAGCAAACAGTGATTTAATAAATACGTTAGTGCTTCAAACTGCAACGTACTTTCACTTGTAATTTGCTGAAGTTTCAGTACTGGCTGGAATAATTCTTTCCATTTGGGTGGGAAAATAGGTTGCAATTGATTAGCCATATGTAGGGAGAGAACTATTTCATTCCAAGAAAAGTCTGGTTTATTGACATTTTAAAAAGCAGAAAACCTATTGCCTTTTGGTGGAGTTATTAACTAGTTGCTGGTCAAAAAGTCTAATAGTTCAACCTTATTTCTGAACAAGCCATTGCTGAATTTGTTGGATATTATATCATGTTTTGGTGTCTGGCACATAATGAAGATTTGCTAAATGTTTGATGAATGAAGGAACAAACTGAACACATATATTGAATTATTTTAAGTTGACAACATGGTAGAGCAGATCACAAGCTCCAGAGCCAAGTATCACAATTTGCCAGCTGTAGGATGCTGGATAAATGATCTGAGACTCATTTTCTTTATCTGAAAAATAAGGTGAATAGTCTCTTCTTCATGAATCTTTTATGGAAAATTAAGTGAAATAGTTAATGTATACGATGTTTCATAGTCTGTGTCACACAAAAAGAATTCTGTTCATTCAAACTAATCATGGTAGTCCTCACTGCGAAGTAAAAGAGGAAAGATGACAGAATGTTTCTCCCCTATGAAAAATTCAAACCCAGCTGAGAGAAACATGACTTAGCAAACTCACAAAGTGCTTATGCATTTTTAAAAGAGGCAGTTCTGCAATCTACCCACACTTCAAACTCTCCACCTGCTAATGGCTGTGCGCACAATGCACATCATTTACAGCAACAGCTGGGAAAACTGCTTTTCCCTGTCTTCTCTGTCAATGATGTAGGAGCCTTCCAGTCTGGGAACTAGGTGGCCAGATCTAATTTATCAAGGCTGCTGAAAGACTTTCTTGGTATTCCAGTTGAAAAGTCAATAATGGCCCAATTGATGTTTTCATAATTCTGCTAACCTTGGAAAAGATATTGCAAAGTGGAGATTGGTAATAAGCAGACTGTGTAAGCTTCTGGAAAAAAGAATGCACCTTCAATCTTGGCAGCCTTTCTTATTTGAGGATGATCTTTTTCACTCATGGACATTTAGCCTTGGAAGAGCCCAGCTGAGGCTCCTCATTAGGAGGTGGTATGTATGGACAGGAGCAGTTAAACCACCCATACCTCAGTCAGAACTAGTCAGAAAGATAGATACCCTACTGGTTATATTAACAGGGGAAATTGAATTTTAATAAACACATTGGTTAAACAGAATCAGAGAAGTGAAAATATATAAAGGTGATACTGAAGAGAAAATGGGAGTGACTACAGGATGCAGCTCCCTTAAGTCTGTGAAAACAAATAAAAGAGAATACAGTTCTTAGAGCCTGAAAGCATAGGAGAAGCATCCTGTGGAGGAGGGACCCAGGCATCTGAGGAAAGCATGCTACTCTGCTTATGCCAGTGCCTCTGAAATGGGGTGGGGGAGAAGTCAACTGAAGCTTACTGCTTTTGGAGTAAATAAAGGCTGGGTTGATGCTGGGAGGAGCAAGGAGCCAACAATAAGCCCTTCTTTTCTACCCTGCCTCACAGTCTTCCTCTAGCAGTGCTGTTGACAGAAGTTCACGGGAAGCCAGCTGGGCAAAGGGAGACTGGTGAGTGCAGTGCACCTGGGTCCCTGCCCTGACACCACACAGACATCCACAGGGGTGGATATGGTCGGAGACACACCCTAATAACCAGCACACCAAAGCTGCAGGGATGCAAAAGAAATGGAAGACACTGCTCTTGATCTGCTACAGTGTTTGGAGGAGTTAGGAAATGGAAATGAAAGAAAGCCATGATCTCAGTTCAGATCCTGCTGATCTGCCCTTGTCATGCTTCAGGGTCTTAGATTTCCATTGCTAACGCTGCATAACCTTCTAGATGTCACCTGCTTAACTCTTCCAAATTCTCACGAACTCAGCCAGAGCATAACTTCTCAAGATTATTTTACCTGTCCATCCCCACCCCAACTTAAGCTTCCAATAATACCCTGGCCTTTGCTTTCAAAATATCATAATGTACAATTATGGCTGTATCTAGGTTTCTTGCTTCAGTGTCTGTTTTCCACACCAGGCTGTAGGGGCTGTGTTCATTTCCTTCTGAATTCTAGCACACACAGGGCAGGTAGTAGTAGGTGCTCAGTAAATACCTACAGGATAAATGAATGGAATAGGAAACTGAGGCTGTGTATGGCAAGTTGTGTGTGTGTGTGTGTGTGTGTGTGTGTGTGTGTGTGCACCCAAGAAATTACAACTTTCACCAATGAAAACAAATATGGATAAAAAATTCTGGCATGCAAAAGTCATAGGAATAGAAGATATTTAAGTGTATCACCAGACATTCAATAAAGTGACAAAAACATACTGAGATAAATAATGGTGATTCCATAGGCCTATCCAAAAGTTTAAAATTGTATACATTTGTATCTGCATGCATGTATATTATCACCCATATTTATTTATTAATGTAGAAATCCCCCAAATGTTATACACCTTAAGTAATAATTAACTTCCCTAGTCATTCCAATTATGGTATCTATTTTACATAGTTTTCTTATTTTGGAATACTCAGTTCAGAGTTTTTTATCTGTTAGGTTTTACAGCAATGCAATGATTTGTATAAAGCAAGAAATCCTAAATTTTCACTTCCTGGTGTATTGTCTTGCTCTTTCAGGCATTCCGTGACAACAACACATTTATTCCATTTCCCAAGTCATTTTGCTCTTTTCTTATTTCCTTTCTCATTTTATTTCTTCAGCTTAGCATCAGCTTTTTTTCAATTAAGACTTGGCTATTGCTGCCCTAAAAGTGCTGATTTACTTGCTTCAAGTTCTTTAGCCAATCCTCACCTGTTTATGTAGTTTCTTCTTCATTATAGAGACTCTCTTTCTTTTTGTTCTTCACCATTTTGTATAAACTGGAACAAATTCTCCTAGTCGTACATATTCTCTCAGTCAATATCTAGGCATCTTTTCTCAATCCCCAATCCACATGCAAAAGAGCTCTCCCCACCAGGGTGGGTGATTCAAGTGGAAGCATGTAACTCAGGCTGGGCCAGGCTGAGCCCTCCCGGTGGGGACTGCTCTGCCACAGTATAGGAGTCAAAAGTTCTGTGTGTGTGGTGGCCAAGATGGGGAGCTGAGAGTGCAATATCCTCAGTACAAGACGAAGCAGACACTGGTGCAGCAGTAAGCAGAACAAGGTAGGAAGAGCCCAGCAATGGTGAAGAGAAAGAGCCTACATCTAACAGCATGTCAATTTAGACCTACCCCTAAGGTTATAGTTTTATAAGCCTAGACATTCTCTTTTTGCTTAATCTAGTGGGTGTTAATTTTATGTTACTTGTAAGAGTCCTGAACACTACATTAAATTCATATAAACACACTTCATATCTGTTCAATTTATCCTTTTCATCCTGTTATGGTTTAGATTATTGGTCCCCCAAAAGCTCATGTGTAAGACAATGCAAGAAGGTTTAGAAGTGAAAGGACTGGGTTTGAGAACCTTATCCCAATCAGTTTATTAATCTCCTGATAGAAATAAACTGGAGGGCTGGGGTAGTAGCTCAGTGGTAGAGCGCTTGCCTCACATGCGTGAGGCACTGGGTTCGATCCTCAGCACCACATAAAAATAAATAAATAAAAGGTATTGTGTCCATCTACAACTAAAAAAAAATTTTTTTTTGAAAAAAGAAACTGGATAGTAACTGCAGCCAGGTAGGATGTGGCTGGAGGGGGTGGGACATTGGGGATTGCCTTGGGGCATATATTTTGTATGAGGTGAGTGAAGACTTTTTTTTTCTAGTTGTAGATGGACACAGTACCTTTATCTTATTTATTTATGTGGTGCTGAGGATCGAATCCAGGGCCTCACTTGCGCTAGGCAAGCACTCTATCACTGAGCCACACCCAGCCCCTGGTGGGATGTTTTGAGCCGCTTCCCCTCTACAACCCTCTTCTGCCACCATGTTCAGCCCCATCTCAAGCCCTGAGGAATGGAGCGGGCTGCCTATGGACTGACACCTTTGAAACTGTGAGCCCCCAAATAAGCTTTTTCTCCTCTAAAATTGTTCTTTCCAGGTCTTTTGATCATAGCAGTGGAAAAGCTGACTAAAATAGCCTCTAAGCTCATATAACTCTAGCACTAAGGCTTTAGGGGACAAGCACTATTGTTAAGCTACTTTATGATGTTTCTTCTCTGGAACGGTAACCTCTTTGCTACACTACTCCTAACAAATTTGACTACCATCTAAAAAGAGATTCTAGGGTTCTTTTGCCACCTGTTGTACACAGAGATTCTAATAGTGAACAATGTCAGAACAATGTCATAGTTATCCCTCCCAAACCAGAAACATAGCAATATAATAATAATAATAATAAATAGATATAATTTATCAATGATGCTCTGTCTGCCTGTTATTATGCTCAGCAATTTCCATGACTTAATCTTCACAATAATCTTCTTAGGTGATATTATTTTTCATTTCTTTTCATGAAGGAGGAAACTACAGATGAAAGAGGTGAATTGCCAGATTGAAGTTATAATTGCCTGACAAATGGCAAGAATTCAAACCCAGATCTTTTTAAATAGAAAGCCTCTACTCATTTTGGTGGATACATGATCTAATATCATGGAAATTTTCTGCAAGAAATATTTAAAAATACGGACATCCTGAAAGCATTAGAGTGTTGACTTTAAGACCTGACCATGGCACTGATTCCAGTCCTTCCGTAAATTCTAAAAGTAATCAACTAAGAACAACTTGAAAGTCCAGGCATTCTTAGGTCTTTTATCTTTATATGTATGTAAAAGATTTCAGTTCCCTTCCCCAAGTTCACTGGAAATAATTGAAAATGACTAAAGGAAGCATGAAGCATCTCTGATGCGTTTTCTGATGTGTGGTATATTACACATCCTTCCACTGTTATTCAGTTTTACCAGGGCTGCTCTGGTAGCAATCAGTGGTGTTTGAAGTGTGCACTTAATTAGCTCATGAAAAAATTCCTTTGCCAGTTAACGAAGATATAATATTTGCTAATACTACTTAATGAATATTCAACAACCAACTAGCATGTGATATTTCCTTAAAGGGAGAAGAAAGCAAACACAACAATCTATGTTTATTGGCAAATGCAAACTTAAACGTCTATTGATCCTCCTGGTTAAAAAAAAAATTAAAAAAGTCAAATTACCCCAGAGCAATTGTTCAAGAGCTAGAGAACCCTATGAATTTTATGAGACACACAGATGAAATAAAAGAACTGTCTTAAAATATTTATGAGTCATAAATTACTTTGAAGGAAGTCAGGCTGACCAGAAAATTTGAATGCATGAGACTCATGGCATAAGAAGGCCAATCAGGATAGTGATGCAGAGCTGCACCATTATCAGACCCAGATGCCATGGCAATGGTTTGGAAACAGAATTGTAGTGAGATGTGTTAGGAACCTAGAAGGCACTGACTGCCCTCATTTTGTAATGAGGAATCCGTAACAGTGTCCATGCCCAGTTCCTTTCTGGAATTGCTTGGGACCATGCCAGGGACACAACTGGGAAGGTGTGGAGCCATGTGGGAAAAGGGTAGATAAATCATACCCAGATGGAGGATTTCCTATCTGACAATCTATCATTTGGTTGTGTGGTTCTTGGAAAAAACTGTTGTTGAATACAGTGCTGATAAGCACATGACACGGTAGTTTGGAGAAAGAAGTTTCCTGCAACGTGACCACATGTCTAATCCAGAGAGAGAGAAGCTACCTGAGGATAACACTGACCTACATTTATCCAGCAGCTACCTATGCTAGATGCTGGGCTGCTTACTTCACCCACCCTATCTCATGGGATCCTCACAACCGGGGAAGGGAGGTGGAACTATAATGCCTGATTCCTACTCCCTAAGGTCATCATCCACTAATCAGAGAGAACATTCGGCATTTGGTTTTTTGGGATTGGCTTACTTCACTAGGTAGCTGGAGAGGACACATACATGGTTCTCAGGTACCAGGGAGGCTGAAATTCTGTCAGAGAGTTACTCATAATTAACATTTCCAAAGCCTTTTATAAAATTGCATATACCTTCACAAAAGACCAAATCTCAGACATTGCAGTGTGAATTGGTTTAGTGCACTGATTGTACCCCTACAAAAGGAAGCCTACGAGTTCACATTAGTAAGTTGTCATGGTCTGGATCTAAAAATGTCTCCCAGAGAGCTCAAGTGTTAGGCAATGCAGAAAAGTTCAGAAGGGAAATTATTAGATTACAAGAGCTGTAATCTCATTAGTGAATTAATCCAACTGTTGGATTTACTCCTGGGTGGTAACTGTGGGCAGGTGGGATGTGTCTGGAGGAAGTTAATCAATAAGGAGGAGGTGGCCTGGACAATATCTGTCCACAGCCCCTTGCTATCTTGCTTTCTCTACTCCCTGGCTGCCATGAGCTGAGGAGCTTCCCTCCACCACACCATTCTGCCACATGCTGCCTCACCTCAGGCCCAGAGCACAGGAGCTGGTCGACCATGAACCCAGACGTCTGAAGCTATGAGTTAAAAATAAATTTTTTCCTCCTCTGCATTGTTTCTGTCAGGTAGTTTGGTCACAGCAATTAAAAGCAGCTAACATGTGGGCCATGATTGCCTAGAAAATGGCACTTATTCAGATTTACTTGCTGAGTTAATGAAATGCAAACACCTGCCATGTGTGATGCTAAGTGATGTACAAATATTTCATTTTATTCTAACACTCTAAGTCAGGGTGCCCCAACCTTAGCACTATTGATGTTCGGGATACATAATTTCACATGGGAGACTCTTCTGTGCACTGTGGGATGTGTGGCAGCATCCCCAGCTTCCATTCACTGGTTATGAGGAGAACCTCCCCTCCTCAGTCAAGGCATTTGAAAAATCCCTCCAGATACTGCCAGAGGATCATCGTGGGGCAAAATCACCTCTAGTTGAAAACTGTTGTTCTAAGATAAATATTGCTATTTTATTGATGAGGAAACTAAATTTTATAAACCTTTACTTATTGATTCACTGGTTATAAAGCTAATAAAAGGCAAAACTAGGATTTGATCTTTGGTTAACTCTGCCTGTTCCAACACTATTTTGATGCTCCAGTAAAACACTGCTTTTTTGACAAAAGCTTCTTGAATAAAGACCCAATGGTGCCATTTCCAATAAGTTCCAAAAGAAGCCCAGTACAAAAAGATGAAGGGAATTGAATTGCCCTTTCACTTTTCACAAAATGGGAAGAATGCTTCATTTTCACCAGGCTGTCTCCAGATGATAACAAAATAGAAAGACTTGCAGAATTTAGCAGCTCTGCCTAAGCAAGTATCTCTGCTGATTGGCCAATAATTAATTACTATTCTTTTAATTAGGATTTCAAAATGGGACAAAAGTAGAGCTAAGTAAGAATTTTCCCCCACACACCCAACAACTATATTATGCAATAATAATGGACAACATTAATTATTAAATACCTGCCATGTGTTATGGGCTGCACTTTCCTCTCCTAGGCTCATTTGAGATTGGCAGCATCCCTATGAAGAGGCTCTGATGGCATTCACATTTTGCAGAAAAGCAAACTGAGGCCCAGGGAGCTTAAGCAACTAATGCAACATCTTTAAAAGATGGAGCTGTGATGAAGACTCAGACAGTCTGAACCCAGAATTTCCAGAGAGGCAGGCAGCAACGTGCACTACTTCAGAATTTTTGCTTTGACTCAAAGAAACAGGAATGGAGCACAGCTCTGCTGGTGTCATGAAGTTTCTTCATTGGAAAATGTTGGAAAAATAAATACTCTTCTGGTATGAGAGTGAGAACTAGCTGATCTGATTTATCTACAGAATGGTTACAATGCCTAGAATATATTGATGCCCATTGGATAATGTTTTTTTGAAAGATAATACATTACTTTTTATACCCTACTTGGCAATGTTAATATTAATCACAGTATTTGAATACTTAAAAGAAAAACTCAGTGAAGATAACTAAATAGATAATTCCTTGCTGCTTCTTTTTTTGAATGTATAGTCTACCCAAAGCCATCTTTCATATTACTTAACCAGTATCTCTGTTTGGTACTCTCATCATGGGATATCTACCAAAGAATTGATTCCAGCTGCATAGATTGATAATATCACAGGAAACATTACTTATTCACAAAGCAATTGATGCAGAAATCTTCCTCCTCCTGGCACTCTGGGAAAAAGATTGCTATATTTCACCTTCAGTGACTGACTCTATGGATGAGAATGCCTGAAAGAGGTGATAAATTATGCATTATGAGGAAGATCCATGGTTAACCCTTTACATAAGATTTCCTTGTCATTGCTAGATCATATCACTACAAATAAATGCATGACCTTGGGGGAGTGCTTGATTCCTACCTGAGGAGGAGAAATATTCTTCAAGCATAGAACCCACCATTACCTACATGATTGATTCAATTAAAAACAGTCTTTGAAGTAGCTTGCAGATGTCTTCTATGAGAAATAAAAACAAAGGAGTGTTGCCAAAATAAGTTGGCACCACTAATATTCAGACTAAAAGGGACAGAAAATAAATAGTATGAGCCTTTGATAACCATGGGGAAGATTGAGAGAAATTTGAATTCTACCCTGTTTAGTCTCCATTTATTAAACATATTCTTCTATCTGTATTAATAGTTAAACCTTTGATAATAAATCCTTAGTCATTATTTAGAAAATAGATGGAAAAGACATTTAAAAAGACAGAGAGAAGGATTCTAGATTCTTGTGACTGGACTTTTCACTCTACTTCTCCTCAGACAGCAAATGTGCTCTTTCTTATCACATCTCATTGACCCTAAGGAAGACAAGATTCCCTGAAAAGGGGAGGGGCAGGTTTAGTTCTAACTAAAAAGTCCAAAGTTAAGCAAAATCCTCATCAGATTATTGAGTTGACAGTTATTAAGTCATTAGATTTAGAAATGTTCTAAATTCTATTTTGTAATGTTGGTTACTATGGCCTAGAGTAAGGGGACATGGAAATTGGTGTAAAGAGGAGGGAAGGGAAGAGAGTAAGAGGAGGAACAGAAATACAAATAGCATCAGAGACAAAGAAATACAAATACTACCATCAGGATGAAGATTAAGGAAGTAAATATGAGATAGTAAAGGAAGCTAGAAGGAGGCAGAAATGGAAGAGACATAGAGGCAAGATAAGAAATACCAGGATAGGCCAGGTAAGCCTAATCAATTCCCAAGAAGAGTCTGGAAAACAGATGATAGAAATCAGAGTTGTATTCTAGGAAAGTTAAATACAATTGTCAAGACTATAGCACCAGGGTTCCCAAAGTGACTTTGGGGAGTCAGTGAAGTTCTGGCAACCTTGCTGGAGGAAACAGCATCTGGTTTCAGACAAGAATGAGGAATAAACATAGTTTAGTTAAGGATAAAAGACTCATAAAGATTGTGTGAGGTATCAAAAAAATAGTGTTCGCTAGCCAGGGGTGAGAGAAAGCATATTGCATTGGAGATTCAAGAGCAGTTGGTTGGTAGCTGAGGTACAATGGTGGATTGGCAAGGGCAGGAGATAGGTAGAGCTGAATCAATCTTTTAGAGATGACATGAAGACCCACTGGAGAGTGACCAGATTATCAGCGTGGTTCAAAAGGGTGGAGAATGGACAGCTATAAGAAAGGATGGGGGTTGGAGACCAGTTAGGAAGTTATTCAAATAGTTGATGTTAAGAGGAAGTAATAGCAAAAGCTATTGGTACAGAAAGTTAAAAGAATCAGCCATACATCAGAGCTATTAGGGAGGCAGAGGTTACTGAGGTGGGTGAGAGGAGGACAGAGGAGTAAGGGGTGCTCCCAGAGGTTCTTGGCTTGGACGGTGGTACATGGTGCTTTCATTCCCTGAGGCAGGCACCTGGGAAGAGGAGGAAGCTGGGGGAAGCTGTGGGAGAACAAAGATAATAAAATCAGTACTGGGGCCCATAGAACATCCAAGTTGATACATCCTGGTCTCTTGTCTTGAAAACACTATTTTAAATTCCTCTTTTTCATGCTTTTCCTGGAATTCAATAATGATTTCTGTTTTGATAATTCTGTGTGACATGCATGTATCCACACAGTTGTAAGCACAGCATAATGTAAAACAGAAACTAAACTCGGCAAAATGAATGCTGGGTAGCTTACTATTTTTTCATTTTTGGTAAGAGATTTAATCTTACACGTGTTCTAAATTTGTCTGTCGTTAGACTATTAACTATTAACTCCTGAAATGTAATTTCCTCTGTGGAAGAAAGTACCTGGCTGAAAATTAGGATCATTTCACTTTAGTAAAGATTCCAGAAGAGCCACAACCTAGCAGGAGATGAGAAATTATAAGACCTGGTATTTGTATAGAACTTAATAGATTATAGAACTGTTTCCATTCATTGTGCCTCATCTGATCTCCCATTTGTCCACTTAGCACCCAAAAAATACTTGTTTGCTCTCTGCCAAACACTCTATTGGCAATAGGTAAACAGCTGGCCACACAAAGTTGAGATTTTAGTAAAAAGTTCATCAAATAAACAAATGAGAGGTAAAATTTCAAGGACTATTGAGGACTGTGAAGAAATAAAGCAGGATAATATGATGGAGTAAGTTGAGGTAAGGGAGCTCTAGTCAATAAGATGGTGGTCAGATGACATCTACAGTGAAATTGATATTTGTACAAAGACCAAATGTCTAAAGGAAGCCAACCTGTGATGATCATATAGAAGTCATTACTGGTAAAAAGAACAGCATATGCAAAGGTCCTGAGGTGGACAAAATGATATGTGCAAGGAAGAGAAAGAAGACCTGCATGACTTAGAAGGTGGACAAAAGGGGGAAAAGGTTAGAAGATGATATTAAAAAGGGAGGCAGGAGCTAAATCATGTAGGGCTTCCAAAGGTTGTGGTAAGGACGTAGAATTTTAAATGAAGACAAAAAGGATGTTTTCATCAAGGAAGTTAAATTATTTAATTGTGCTAAGCATAAGCTTCCTCTGGGTGCTGTCTAGAAAATAGATTATAGGTGAGCAAGAATGGAGGTAGGAGGGCCAACTAGGAGGCCATTACAGACATCCAGGTAAGAGAAGATGGTGACTTCTAAGAGTGAAAAGGAGAGGGAGGAATATCTACTGTAGATTTCCTTGTTCACCTTTTACAGATGAGGAAAGTGAGGCTCATGGATTAGCCATCCCGATATCCTGATGATTTACAAGAAGATGTACTCACGGTCTCCAGCTCCTGCATACTGAGCATTTACTTGGTTAGTCCTTTCTGTGATCTGCACCTGTTGGGGTTGCTTGATTGACTTTGCAAACTAGAGCCTGGAGTTTAATTCTACAATCAGGAATCATTATATTGTTTGTAAACAATGACAGACTATGATAAATATGCATTCTGGTTAATTACTGCCTTCCCATGTGCCGTCTTTACTTGCTCATTTCCATCATCCTGTCACATCTGAATACCTGATTATGTGTTCTCTCCAACAGGAAGAGAGGAAATAGCTGCAAACACTCTGAAATGCAAGAAGACATCCCTGTACCCTCAGGGGCTCTTAGGAACTGGAGGTTAACCCAAAGTTCAAACTCTACCAAAACCCAACAGGCTTTCAGTATGTTCAACTTGATATCATTCCTTTGGCTTGTACATTAGGACTTTATTCAAGGGACAGAGTTTCTACTAAATTCCTATTACAGCTCAGCCCTTGAAGCTAAATTAATAGCAAATAGTAAACCAAGTTCCATTGGGAACTAAGACAATTGTCTTTTGTTCTTCTATTTCTTTTTCTTTTCTTCTTTCTCTTTTTTAAATAGGAGGACCAGAGAGCATTTAGTAAACATTCTGGGATAGAGTCCCTTCATCTATAGAACATCAGCCTCTTCACTGGAATTCTTAGAGTAGAAGGAGAATTCTCTATGTGGCTTATTAAGCACCAACAGTTCACATATGGTGTAGTACAGTTATTACATAACTCGAGGAGTATATGGGAAAGGCAGCTTTGCATGAAGGTAAAGAACATGAACTGTGAGGTCAGAGGAATGTCAGAATGAATCACACATCTGTTACTGATTGCTCGGGTGAAGTGAGCAAGCTACAGAACTTTGGTCTGCTCACCTGTAACATGGGGGCAACAGCAAAACCTGCTACAGGGGTTGCTTGAGAAGTAAATGTAAAGTTTTCTGCTTGGTACTTTGATTCTGAATGCCTCTCGGATAATGTACTTGTTACCAGTGCCTCTTATTATTATTACTAAACTATCAGTTTCTCAAGGATTTTTCTTTATTCTGTCTCTTTTGGTTGAAGAGAATGAGTTTTCACATAAAATAGGTGCTTTTTCCCCCATCCATGGGCTTGGGTTTCTTTTACTCCAAGCCCTTCTACAAAATGATGGTCCTTTTGACCACTCCAAGTGTGAGAAGATGGCTGGCTTGGGTTTCTGGATTTAGGGAAAGCCTTGGGCAAAGGTTTTTTGCACCAGTAGGCAATTGTACTATACCAGTCATGATATAAGACCTGTATCCTGGGCCCAGTTTGGTACTAACAAGTTATACAGCATTTGCTAAATTCCTAATATCCCTATGTTTTTCTCATCCCTAGTTTTGACAATCTTTATGGCCTACTTTAAACCTACCACAGTTTATGTCAAATGAAGATGTTATTTAAGCCTTCTGCAAAATAATAATAACACTGCCACATGTATACTTGAGATAGAATTCATATCCTTGGTATTATTATCAAAGCTATTGTCAGTCTTCACTTTGGTCTCATTGACACTGGATTACTCTCTTAGCAGGAGAGAAGAGACTCTTGAATAGCATTTTTATTTCCTTCTTCATCATGTCTCCCTGTACCCCCTGGATCACTCCTTAATGTTTGTATATTAGGTTTCTAGCCTCATTGACTTTATTTAGATTGTTCTTTTGCCTAAAATACCCTTTGCTCTGTCTGGGTAACTCATTAATGAAGAGTCATCTTAGTCACTTTTTCCAGATTATCTCTTGATTTCATCGTGCCCAACCACACAACCCTGGAGGCCAAATTTGTGACCTCTTCATCACCCATCCACTTGGGACACATCTCTCTTGCACATTCAACATTGCTTATCAATGAACCCTGTATTAGACTCTAAGACTTTTACCAGCAGAGAATCTGCTAGTCCATCTTCTGATTCTACAGCAAAGCAGATGTCCCTCTCCCCCGTCATGTGAGTGAGCAAATCAGCGAAACATATTTTAATTAAGTTACCTGATCACAGATTCCTTAAGTACTCATTACATTTAAATACAGGTAGTCCAGTAATAATCACTTTTCCATACAAGTTGTGTTTCATTTGTTTTCCATACAAGTTCAGTTTAATGTGTTTCCTCAACTACAACAATTGAAGTTTAAAATTCATCTTCCATCAATGGTTAGGTGGATGTTTTATTTAGAAAGTTTTAGCATTCCCCCTCTTCTTAGATCTTCACGATTTCTCAATAAGAGCAGTTCATATAATGTAAAGTGTGACAATAATAAGGGAAAGATAATTTCAAAGTGTTTGTCTTTTCAAATACTCATATTAATTTATAGTTATTACTAGATAATTTTTATTGTTTGTTTATTTTTATACCCATCAGGAGGAAAATGAGCTGTGGCATAGTCTTAAAGACAGTGTTTTCCATGTACAATTATTATGTGTCGATCAAAAAGTAAAAAGAAAATGAGAAAAAATATAGTGTTGTCAACTGAATTCAAAAGCCTAGATCTACCCAAATATAAATTTATCAATCAAAAATACATTCACCAGTTAAATGAAGTCGTTGAATCATGCATTAAGGAAATGAATAGTAAACCCAAGACCATGACAATTTACTTTCCTCAACTGAATGAAAAATAGGCAGAAGTTTGATATCCAAATTGCTTTAGAATATGTGCCTAATGAATCTAGTCTGGGATAAATGCTGTGTGTGTGTGTGTATGTGTGTGTAGGGAGCATGAAGAGGAACAAAGTGAAAGAACAATTTAAAGGAAAAAGAGGTACACAGTGAGCTATTGTTTCCAATCATAGTTGACTTTAGTTTTGAAAAAAGTATATATGATTTTCTTGCATATTTTAAATTAAAATGCTAGTGCTAATGAAATTTCAGTCCCAAATTAATGCCAGTCTAAAATCAATTGAGTAGAAAGCTACTATGGGATTTAATATTAGAATTTTTATAGAGGCAGCCCTTTTCTCCATCAAAAAAATACAACAACAACAACAACAACAACAACAACAACTCTTTTCAGGGGCTGGCCAAGAAGTCCACCATGATGAAAATCATAATGCTAAAAGTAATTAGTCAATGCTGATGTTTATTACTGGATTTTATATAGGTATAACAACATCTTACTTATCCTGTGGAAATAAATAATATTTCTTCCATTTAACAAATGAATAAATTGAGATTCATATTAATTAAGAACTTTCCCAAGGTTGCTTAATTAATGTAAACTCAAACTGGGGGTTCTGCACTAATTCCATCATCATTCATTTCAAGAATTTGTCCTCCAGACTCTCTTATCAAAATCCATGTGGATCAGGAGGACATATCAAAGTGGTAGGAAAGACTGACAACTCAAGTTGAAGGAGCTTCTTTCCAGCATTAAGGTGAGAGGAAGCCTAGAGAAATGGGATGCATTTCAGACCACTGTTGATAGGGGGAAAGCTTATCAGACCCAGAAGTCTATGCAGGTTGTTTGGGAAACTTCAGAAGAGGACTCTGAGGCATTGAAGGTGACCTGAGACCCTAGGAGCCTCAAGAGCAAAGGGAGATGAGCACTAGGGAGCCAGTATGCAAGGATGAAGAGATGAATCACCACCCTTTACACTCTGCCTAGGTCAGTTCTAATTGTAGATTGTTGTCCCAACGATGCACAGGAGTGATGCAGTTAGCTGCATCTTCAGGGAAGACAGGCTAGAAGGACCACACTCCTGCATGATGAACACATTCCTCACCTCCTCCCAACGCTTCTGCTGTTGTCTCTGTGGTCGCACTAGACTGAACGATTTTACCACCAAACTCCATCTCAGGTATGACTGGTGAGACACACTGCAGATAGCCTGTATTGTCCCTCAAATAATGGGCTATGAAACACCTGGAACTTCAAAGAAATGCAGCCTGATTTCAGTCCACTGATGGGGAAAGTCCAGGGAATTCTCTGTACTTCTTTCTGGTGTGCTATTTTTTTTCTTTCTTTTTTTCACTCAGCCTTTGTGCTCTGTCTTCACAGTGATGAAAGACTATTTCATTTTGATCCAGATCTGGCATCCGATTTGGCAAATGATCCAGTTCCTCTGGTCATTTTCAAATGCTCAAAGTGGATGTCCCAGAATAACTCTCATATTTTTAAACTTGGGTACTCTATTTTTCTCTTCCAAAGCTTTTTTTTCCCTCTCTGCTCTCCCTCTTCACCTCCCTCCCTCCTTCATTCTCCTCCCTTCCCTCAATCTCTTCTGTATTAACATTAATTAGGCACATTTTCTGTGTGATCCACATTCCCTCTCTCCCCTCTTCTGCTGGGACAAGGATTATTCTGTATCCCTGGATAGTGTCACTCTTGAATCTATACTTCATTTAGAGTTCATTCTTTTTCTTGGTTCACCAATCTCATTCATTAAAAACAGATTAAATTTTATATAGCATGCTCAAATTCATATTATCCTGGGAATTTACCACATATTCAGTCTCAGATTATGCAAGATCCAGTGTTCCTCAATACCAAAGTACCTTTTAGAAGGTGAAATACATACATTTATTTTAATGTGGAGGAGAGTGGCGCATCTTTCTACTCATTCTGACCAATGAGAAAATATTTAGAATTAAAGATTTAGATGAAAGATAAGAGAGAAGTGCCCATTTGTAGTGCCAAAAAGAATCAACCAAGAGAAATTAATATGTTTTGGCTAATCCAGTTCCCTCCTAACTACATCCTCTCTCTTTCTCTCACTCCCTCTTGAATATTCACACTGTTAAGGGAGATATCTGAGGCCTTTCTTGCAGTTAATGAGTAAGGATGCTCGAGAGAAGCTTCTCAGAATACCTGCTTCTGAGCCAGGGTGTTGAAGTGATGAAACCCCAGTTCCAAATTGCCTCAGGAAATGCAGTGCATTCATGTTCCAAGTTCAAAGCCCCTCAAACTCACTTTGAAAGTTTGCTTAGAGTCTAAATAAATCAAACTGAAAGACTTAATTATGAAACCCCAGAGTTGGTCATGAGAATAATAAAGTACCTGGATTTTTGTTTCAATAGAAGTGTTAATATTTTAGCAGCTCCTAACTGCCAGTGTTCTATTTCACAATTCATGATTAAAGTTTGATTTTAGCAGAGCTTCCACACAAAGTGAGACTTATGCTTCAGTCCTTATTATAGCACTGGTCGTCTCCCTCTTAGCCGTTATCTCTTCCTGAGGCAGAAGCATAATCAAAGCTGAACCATAGGGGGCAACCTGGGCCACATCACACAAAAACAAAGGACTGGCAGTTGTTCTCCCCAATGTCTCCTGTGCCACCTATCCCAGGTAGAAGTTTGAGAATAAAAATAATTTTAATCAACTAACTAATCCTGCTTGTAAAAAATATGTTCTTTAATTAGGAATTATGACTCGAGACTTCTACAGAATTGAAGAGTGAAGGGAGGCAGGTTAAGTAGTTCTAAGATACTCTTCAAATTCTTCAATTCAGATGAAAAATACATCAAGGATAATCTATTCTAACATTCTCTCAACAGAGTATTTTAATAGCTTCACTAAATAATAATTGACATAAAAAACTGCACATGCTTAACATATATAGTTTGATGAGTTTGGACAAGTGCATACATCTATGATACCATACCATACCCAAGTAGTAGCACATCCCCATCACCTCCCAAAGTCACTTTGCATCACTTTGTTGTTTGTCCTTGTTTTGTGAACCCATACATGAGTTCCAGCCTCTTAACGAATTTGAAGTACTGAGATACTATGTTGTTTTGTTTATGTAGTACAGCAGATCCCTAGGAATGATTCTGCGTTAACTAAAATTTGGACTCTGAGTACCAACTCCTTGTTTCCCTATCTTTCCAATCCCTGGCAACCACCACTGTATTATCTATTTCTGGAGCTGGACTCTTGCATATCATATTTAGGTGGCATTATGCATATTGGTTCTTCCATTATTGTCATATTTCACTCAGCATAAAGTCTTCCAGATTCATCCACAATGTCCCATGTGGCAGGATATCCTTCCCTTTTAAAGATGAATAATTCTGCTGTGAGTATGGGTCATATTTTTTATATCCATTACTCTGTTAGTGGACATTTTTTTTTGTTTTCATATGTTGACTATTGTGCATAATGTTGTAATAAATATAGGAGCACAGATCTCTTTTGGAGATCCTAATTTCAATTCTTTTGGATTACACTTGGAAGTGGGATTTCAAGATCAGATGATAGCTCTATTTTTAATTTTTAAGGAAAATCCAGTTTTCTATAACTTGCACCATTTTACATTCCTACCAACAGTATACAAGGGTTGCAATTTCTTCACATCCATCCCAACATTTTATTTTTTGTTCTGCTTTATAATAGCTATCCTAAGAAGTGTGAGGTGATATCTCACTGTTGCTGTAACTTACAATTCCTTGATTATTAGTGATGGTGAGACCCTTTTTTATGCCTGGTAGCAATTTATGTATCTTCTTACATTTCTTTGCCCATTTAAAAATTGGTTTATTCATTTTCTTGTTACTGAGTTGTAGGATTCTCTTATATATTTTGGATATTAATCCCTTAATCAGGTAAATGGTCTGCAAATGTTTTCTCTCATGCTGTAGCTTATCTCTTCTCTCTGTTCATCGTTTCTTTTGATGCATCCCACTTGTCTATTTTTACTTTGGTTGCCTGTGTGTTCAGTGCCACATCCAAGAAAGTATTGCCAAGACCAATATCAAGAAGACTCTCACACATATTTTCTTAAGGGTTTTTAAAATTCTGGTCTCATGTTTAATTCTTTAATCCATTTTGAGTTGATTTTTGTCTGTAGTGTGCAATTCTTTTGCATGTAGATATCTGGTTTTCCCAACTTCATTTGTTGAAAAGATTATCCTTTTCTCCATTATGTATTCTTGGCATCCTTGTGGAAGATTAGTTAACCATATATGCCTGGATTTATTTCTGGACTCTCTTCTCTTTCATCGGTCTATATGCCTCTCTTTAAGCCAGGACCATACTGTTTTTATTACTATGGATCTGTATCTATTTTTGAGTTAAGAAGTATGATGTTTCCAGGCTTCATCTCTCACAAAATTACTTTAGCTATTCTGGATCCTTTTGGGGGGACCATATGAACTTTAGTACTGTTTTTTGTGTTTCTATAAAAAAAAGTCATCAAAAAATTTGATAGAGGTAACACTGAATCTGTAGATTTCTTTGGGTAGTATAAAGATTTTAACAATATAAGATTTCCAATCCATAAACACAACATCTTTCCATTTGTTTGTTTCTTCTTTAATTTCTTTCATCAATGTTTTGTAGTTTTCAGTTCACAAGACTTCCATGGTTAAACTTATTCCTAAGTCTTGAAAAAGGCAACTTTTACTATCTTGGAGGAATACTCTCGAAGAAGACTTAATTTCCTTATATGTATATGTATGTGTAGATAGATAATAGATAGATAGATAGATAGATAGATAGATAGATAGATAGATAGATAGAGATATTCATTGTAAGAAAATCACAGAAGTCAGATAAGAGCACTCAAAAAATGTAAAGCCCCTTCTACCACAGAGGTAACTATTTTTGTGTGAATCCTTCAGACATTATATGCTCTGTCCACAAGTGTTTTAAAGATGAATCTCTGACATTATTTTTAACAGCTTCCTGGTGGTTCTCTGGTTGTCCTGAAAGTTTATCTTATTTCAAAACCAAGATGAGTTGCTTGATGTCTATTGGGACCTAATGCAATACAATAAAAGCCATTAGAAAGAAGTGGTTTCTCATTTTTCCTAAGAGTGGAAGCATTAAGAAAAGGAGATTTGATTAAGAGAATATGGAGACAAATCAAAATCTTTAATCCAGGGCTTAGCCTTTGGAATCATGATTTAATCTAAAAGAGGAAGCCTTCTTAGAACTGTCTTTTAAAAAATATGTTAGCTCTTGTCTCTGATGCTGTTTTAATGCAACTGCTGATAAGAATCCACTCCTCACAAGACCAGAGCCAGGCCAAGCATATTTTCAAGTGGCAGATCTAATTTCCAACGTCAGGCTCAGTGTTATGAATATAAATCATCAGCTAGAGAAGTAAACACCCTATAGAAATACTGGTCAGCAACTTGTTCTTCTCAAGAAACCTTCCAAAGACCAATATTTAGTCTGCATAGATTCATGGAGATACCTTGCATATACACATATGTTAGGGTTCAGCACTGGGCCCAGTACAGAAAAATAAATAAATAAACTTACAATGGATTGGTCATTCTCCCTGCCTATGATAGAAGAAAATAATTGCTATAATCTTTCAATCAACTACCTATAAGTAATATGATGATTATCAAGTAAATAGTCATTTTGAGAGGACGAAGTCATTCTAGGTAGAAAGAAAACATTACATATAAAGAAACAAGAGATAACCAGCACAGTAAATTTTAGTAGCTACAAATAGAATGATATGATTGAAGCATGGATTGCCCCCGAGTTTGTCAGAGAGCATCAGGATAGAAGAAGGGACAGAAGCAAGATCCTGTTGTAAAGTGCCTTCTGATCAGAGGTCCTCAAACACTGAATCACCTGGGGAGATTTAATAACTACTGGCGTCTAACCTCACCTCAGAACTGCTAATTTAAGGGACCTAGCATATAATCTGGGTATCAGGATTGGGAAGAGCTCTCTAAGATACTCCAGTACAAAACAAAGGTTGGAAACCACTCTTCTAGGTCATTATAAGAAGGCTGGGCTTCATCTAAGGATAATAAAAGCATATAGAATCATTATTTTTAAAGTAAGAAAGAATCATATTTGGATGTACTATTTTTAAAATATTACCTTACAGGACTTGGGAGTAAATGGCAAGGATGGCACCATTGTTTTTAATCACTTCAAATACCCACGTAAAAACAAACCAATTAGCTAAAGCAAAACTCATGGATAACAGTTTGACAAAACTAGCTGACATGATATAATCACAAATACTAAAACATAATACTAAAAGAACACTTTCAGTGCAACACATACATGTTAAAGACATCTGTATAGAAAAGGAAGAAAGCAACATGGTGAGATCTAAAGGACTCGAGGAAAGAAGCACCTTAAAATAGCCAATAGATAAGGACGAGAAAGCACAGTGAGCCAATCTGAGACCCAAAACACAAACTGCAAGAACTGGTTCTTCCTCTCCTAACATCAGGGAGCAAAGTAAGGACTTGGTAGACTGAGCAGTCCAGCCCCATAAACACTCAGTACTCACCTACCTGACTGCTAAGATAGGGCCACATACTGAGAAGAAAGCCCTGTGAGTAGTCTAGAAATATGACAAGACAGGGAGAACATATAGGAAAGAAAAAGGAGGTCTAGGTCTAAATGGGAAAAAGGAAGCTGGGAAGTCTCAGAAAGCAAATGATCTGCCTCTGAACATTATACCAGAACAATAGAAGAGGGAATTCTGTGGAATGAGAAAAATATTCCTGAACTCCATTTCATTTTGAAAGTTCAGAAAAGATAGACATAAATAAGCAACATAAAACTGTTGAACTCAAATTCTATTCAAAGGTACAATAAAAAGAGACTAAAGGACAGAAAAACAATTTCCATATAAAGATATTATAAAGAAAGGAGTAAAGGGAGCAGAATAATAGCCCTACAATAAACTCACGCCAGAAAAACATAAGGAGACTCTCACATAAGGAGACTAAAAATGTAATTCACTAATCCAAGATGATATCAAATACACTAACAAATTGATACAAAGCATTGAAGAATAACACAAATTGGGATTAGAAAAGACTCAGAATTTAGAATAAAATATTTATAAAGGAATTATAAAAATAAAATAATTAATAATTTAAAAATAAATACAAGTAGAAAAATGCAAAAGTTCATAAATACAATGTCTTAGAAATAAAAGGTGAAAAGGTATAATTTTAAAATAAAAATTAAGTGAATAAAAGCGTTCTAGCAAAAGTGACAAATACTGAAATAGGCTAAAAGAACAGCCAAATTCAATATACAGATGAGTAACCACGGAAACAAATAAGGGAACTGAGAAAATGCTAAAAATTAGAAATCAAGAAAAATTTAATTGTCTCGCATATATGTATATGTTTATATGTATATATGAAATATCTAATATATGCAATATAATAACAAATTACAGGTCTTATATATTACATATTATACATTTAAAATTAAATATTTAAAAATTATATGTTGAAAGAGCATACCATGAAGATCAGAATGTCAAAGATATAATGGACAATGTCCATACATTTCTAGAAAAATTCCTAAACTTTAAAAAATATATATGACTTATTAGTGAAAGAATATTAGGTTATCATCAGAGGGCTTTTTTTTTTTTTTTTTTTTTTTGGTACTGGGGATTGAACTCAGGGGTACTTGATCCCTGAGCCACATCCCCAGCCCTATTTTGTGATTTATGTAGAGACAGGTCTCACTGAGTTGCTAGTGCCTTGTTAGCGCCTCGCCGTCGCTGAGGCTGGCTTTGAACTCGCAATTCTCCTGTCTCAGCCTCCCTAAGTGCTGGGATTACAGGCTTGCACCACTGTACCCAGCTTATCATCAGAGTATTGGGAAGCAAGATTTTATTCCAGAAGAAAATGTAACATCATGTTTAAGATATTTGATTAAAGAAAGTGTAAGTCAACAATTTTGTATTTAACAAAAATAATGTATAAATACCACAAACTGTTATCAACTATAAGTAAGAGTATATTCTTTAAAAATACTTTGAGATGATTGACATATAAAAAGTTGTACATATTTAATGTATACAACGATAAATTTAGCTTGAAAGCTTTTCTTGGAAATCTATAATAGGACAAGATTTAGCTATTCAATATAAACATTAAATACATATTTTCTTGAAATGGTGGATAGTGACTAAAAACCATGATTTCCAATGTGAAAGAAAAGTTCAAATATAATTTAGAAGAGTTTAAAATAAAAATCAGTAGCTTTTCAGTTAACTTGGAAGTATCATCATAAACACATGAGTTGTTTCACTTTTATGTGTGTATGTCTATTTGTGTTTTTGGCTTTGTCTCCTAAAAAGTCATAGAAACAATAGCTACCCCAGTACCAGTAAATAACCCTAGGATTCAGATTGTGATCTTAAAATACCATGTCACAGGAAGATAAATGAGGCCTTTCTGGAGAAGATTAACTCCGGGTCTAAACTAGCAAACTTACAAGATGAGCCTGGAATACCCTGTCATACCTGATAGCAAAGGGACTCTCAACAACTACTTAAGCTATGTCAAATAGACTTAGAAGTAATCTGAAGCAGCTCTCACTGGCCAAAGATAGAACCCATTGAGCTCCATAATGTGAGCAATTATAGGAGACTTAAAACCATCAAATCTATTTAAGTTCATGAGTTCATGATGATAACAAGAAAAAAAAAGTAATTCATTATATATGGAGCATGACAGGAAACCAAATCAAGCCCTCTCGTGAGGTGGAAGTTCTACCCCAGTCACTCAAGGCTGAGAATACTGGGGTCACAATTGCTTCATAACCATCTTGCTCAGGTTGTGGAAGTTCTTTGCCAAAAGTGAGAAGCCAAGAAGACCAAGGGCTGGCACCATCCCCTTCCCTACTCATAAAGAAAAGTATCACCCTTGGTTATGTTCCATAAAGACTAAGAGCCCCACAGCTTTTCCTGATAGAACTGAATTTATGTGGAACAGAGAATGGAGAATTTTGTGCCTGGAAGTGTTATCAAAAACAATAGAGACCTTGGAGGAGAACAATTAAGAAGGGCTGGTAACTCCAATACAATCAAATTGGCAGAGCAGCCACAAATTTTATAGAGAAAACCAAAAGAAGAGCCAAGAAGGTCCTCCTGGTTTTTCAGTCAGAAAGGCTGTGGTGTGTGCTAGGAAGCACCTACTCAAGAGTAATCAGAGAAAAACCTGGGACTGTGTATTCAAAGCATGTCCCAAAACTTCATTCAGATACATCAATAAGGCTAAAGCCTCACTGTCACAAAGCATTTAAACACAATTGCTACTTTGATTCAGGGGAATCTCCAAGAGAGCCAGACTTCAAAATATTATAGCCATCTCTAGAAGTTTAGAAGACTATATGCATACTCAAGGCAGGTTCCTTACAGAAGTCATCAAAGAAAACACCTCCAAGCTACTAATCCCTGGTTGAACATGTGGCAAAGACCCCTGTAACTCCATGAGCTATAGTAATGGCCTACAGATAACTCATAAATGTAAAGGGTTGAAAATCCAACTGGGTAATGGTGGTTTTTTTTTTTTATTTTTTTTTAGTTGTTGACAGACTTTTATTTTATTCATTTATTATTTATATGCGGTGCTGAGGCTCGAACCCAGTGCCTCACGCATGCTAGGCAAGCGTTCTACCACTGAGCTACACCCCCAGCCTCGGTAATGGTGTTTAAAGAAAAAATTTAAACAGTAAGTGACTCTGGCAACCTTAGATTAGTCCACAGGTTGCTAGGCTAAATGAAAGTATAAGGAAGAGACAGAGGGAAATAAACTTCAGAGAATTAGATTAGTCCACAGGTTGCTAGGCTAAATGAAAGTATAAGGAAGAGACAGAGGGAAATAAAGAGAATTACTTAGATTAGTCCACAGGTTGCTAGGCTAAATGAAAGTATAAGGAAGAGACAGAGGGAAATAAACTTCAGAGAATTACTTCAGTATAGTCACTGAATAAATAATTTTAAAACATCTAAGCAAATAAAAGCTACAAAAACTTTTATGGAGAAGGTGGACCCAACTGTATCCTTTCTGCAAGAGACTCACTACTACAATATATTATCTAAAATATCCAGATTTCAAAATATTATAAGGTATATAAATTAATAGGAAAGTATGATGTATGTATGAGAAATTTTTAAAAATCAGGCAAAAGAAACTGCCTCTGAAGGGGTCCAGAGAGTGGACTTAGTAGACAAAGACTTCAAAGCTGCTATTATAAATATGTTCAAAGAACTAAAGGAAAACACTACCAACAAGAAAATGAAGTATGACAATAATGTCTTATCAAATAGAAAGTATCAAAAAGTTAAAAATTATTAAAAAGAAGAGCAACAGGAAAATTCTATGGTGGAAAGATATAATCATCAAAAGAAAAAATTTACTTTGGGGGCTCAACAGTAAATTGGAACCAACAGAAGACCAAAATTCTTGAAAAAACCTCAGTAGAGATTCTTGGATCTAAATGAAAGTGAAGGGGAGGAAAGGAAGAAAACAATAACCTCAGAGAAATATAAAATATAATTAAGCACATCAAAATATGTCTAATGGAAGTACCCAAAGAGACGAAGAAACAAAGGGACAGAAAAATAGTTGAAGAAATGACTGTTGATCACTTTTCAAATTTGATTGAAAACATTAATCTACATATTCAAGAATCTCAATAAACTCAAAGTAGTTTGAGTAGCAAAGACATTCACATCAAGATACATTTTTAAAAAATTGTTTAAAGACAAAGAAAAAAAATTGAAAGCAGCATAAGAACAATGACTCATGATGTACAAAGAACTCCAATAAGGTTAACAGCTGATTTCCTATTAGAAACAATGGTGTCTAGAAAGTAATTGGATAACATAGTTAAAGTGGTAAAAGCTGGAAAAAAAACACACAGTTAGCAAATAATCCTAGATCCAGCAAAATTATGTTATAAAAATAATAGCAAAATAAAGATTTCCAGACAAACAAAAAACAGAGAATTTGTTATTAACATACCTGCCTTACCAAAAAACTAAAGAAAGTTCTTCATGCTAAAAGAAAATAATACTACATGGTTATTTGAATCCACAAGGAAAAAAAACTGCTGTTAAAGGTAATTATATAGGTAATTACAAAGACAGTGTAATTACATATCTTGTTTTCTCTGTTCCCTTTACTAATTTGAAAAACAATCACATCAAACAATATGAACATAATTATAATGTTGGGCCTATAACATACAAAAATATAATATATTTGGCAATAACAACACAATGGAGACTAGTTGGAACAAAGTTGTATTGAAGTAAGGAAATGAACCAGATGGTAACTCAAATCAAAGGAAAGAAATAAAGAGAATCTATAAGTATAAATAAGAAGGTTAATATAACAAACTTTATAAATGTCTACTTGATTTTGCTTATTCTATCAGCTTTTAAAAAGATGTAATATGCAAAATAAAATTACAATATATTTTTGGATTTTATATAGATATATGCATAATAGTAATTGCACAATAATAGTGAGGAGGAAATGGAGCCATAAAAAGTAAAATTTCTATATTACTCTTGAAATAGGTATGTATGAAATAGATTCTGGTATGTTAAAATATACCTAAGACCTAGATCAAAAATTAATCAAGGAATTGGAATATTATATTTAATACAAAAATGTTGCACTTAACACAAAGAAAGCAATGAAGGAGAAAAATGCTTTTTTAATAAGTACAAGATGCATATAGAAAACAAAAGGCAAAATGGCAGATGTGAACCTACCCATATCAGTTACATGAAATATGGGGGGTTTTTTGTTGTTGTTGTTGTTGTTTTTTTTTTTGGTACTGTGGATTGAATGCAGAGGCACTTAACCATTGAGCCACACCCCCAGCCCATGAAATATGGTTTTAATAATCCAACTGAAAGGCAGAGATTGGAAAACTGGGTAGAAAAATAAGATGCAGCTATATGGTTTCTATAGGAGGCACATCTTTGGTGAAAAATACAAATAGCACAGGTATATAAGAAGATGGACCATGTCAACATAATACATAAAAATGCTCAACATTATTAGTCTAGAAAAATGAAAATCAAGACCTTGAGGACATCACCAGTAGGATGGATAGGTTCCCAAAAAGCTAGATAATTTCAAGTATTGTTGAAGATATGGAGAAATTATTCCCCCCATGTATTGGAGGTGAAAATACAAAGTAGTGTTGCCCATTTATAAATTATTTTAGCAGGTCCTCAAAAAATTACACAAAAATTTGCCATATGACATAGCAATTCCACTCCTACATACCCAAAAGAAAATAAAACATTACCATACACACAAAAACTTGTACACAAATATGTATAGCAACATTATTCCTAATAGCCAAAAAGAAGAAACTGAAGTATCCATCATCTGATAAACAAAATAGAATATATCCATACAATAGAATGTTATTCATTGTTAAAACAAAACAAAACAATACTGATACATACTCTAGCATGGCTATACCTTTAAAACATTATGCAAAATGAAAGAAAACAGTTACAAAAGACCACATATTATAGTATTCTATTTATACGAAATTTCTAGAATAGGCAAATCTATGGAAAGAGAAAGTAGACTGACATGAGAATATGAAGTTATTCCTTTTGGTCACAGGGTTTCTTTCTAGAGAGACAAAATCTAAAATCAGTAGTGACAGCTGCACAACTATGTAACTATATTGTATACTTTGAGTTGGTGACTAGTATGTGCATTGTATCTCAATAAAGGGATAAAAAATAGTGTAACAATGGAAAATTACAGAATAAACAGGTCACCATTTTATAATTCACAATGAATTAATAGATATAGGGACTAAACATTATTGACTACTAATCCCCAAAAGAGATACAAGACATGTGTTTCCATAATCTATAGCCAAGGCATCAACTCTGAGTCAGATCCTGTCTCTGAACCCAGCCACTATATTTGAAGGAAACACAGAGAAGGGTGGAGTGTACTGAACTGTACCAATCACATGCAATCAGCCACATCCAAACTGTGGGCAACATCACAATTCAAATAGCATGCACTTTCCTTCCCTCCCTTCCATGCCAGGGATTGAACACAGGGGCTTGTACATGCTAAACATGCCCCCTACCACTGAGCTACCCCAGACCAGGTCTGCATTTTAAATGGGTAAACTGTAAAACAAAGAAGAAATGGAGGAATAACCATAAAAATGTCAAGGAAATTCTTAGTATAAACCTTAAGGTGGAGGTTATTTACAGAGGAAATAGAGGGGTTATATTTGAGATGGGGCAGCTAGAGGAGGCACTGCTGGCAGTCTTCTTTTTCTTGACCTGGTTGTGATTATATTACAAGAATGTAACTTAATGTTTGCTCTTCATTGAGTCATGCATAGCATTTTGTGCAGTTTTCTGCATTTGTTATTTTTATAAAAAGATTTTAATTAAATAAATCCTCTGGAAGTAGTATGAAGAAGAAATTTTTGAATTTCAGCAAAATGAGATTAGCATCCGAATAGATAGGAAGCATGTGCAAGACTCAAGGGAATCTGGGATATTTATGAAACTGTCTGAAAAGCAAACTAATAGGATTTGGTGACAACTGGAGGTGTGTAAAGGCAGAGTAAGATGACTTAAATGTTTTTGCTCAGGTAAGCATGAGATAAAGAACAAAGGAAAAGGAGAATTCTTTCTTCCATCCCTGATAGGCTTTGGTTATTATCTTTTCCTGCCCAGAAATCATTCTTCCTTATTCTAGTAAAAGAATACACATTTTCCTTGGTGACCCACATTCTTAGTTCATGGACTTTAAACAGCTGCCTCTGCCAGTGCTCCAAAGAGCATCAGAGATCCAAGCTTGGCTGATCCAAGCATCATACGCCATGACACAGTGATTGGTTCAAGTGTGGCACAGAACCTGAGCTAGATTTAGGACTGGAGGCCTGAGATAATTTGCTACCCTAAGAGGTATAAAGGTATACAGACTTACAATTAGTGTGGTTCATATGAAGAAAGAACTTGCCTAGGAGTGAACAGAGCAGAGGTAGACACAGAGTTCACATGTATGTTCACAGCACGTTAAAATCTATTTAGCTCCCGGATCCAGTTAATCCTGGATTCTTGCACTTTTCAACTGTGTGTGAGCCATTGTATTTCAATTACCTTATTTTTTAGAGAAGAGATTGAAGAAGATTTATTTCAATTAAAAATGTAAGTATCTTGATTAATACAGAGATGAAGTTTAAGTGCCTCAAGACTACTTGGCTACATAGGTACTATAAGCCAGCATTAGCCAATAGAAATGTGAATCACATATAATTTTAAGTTTTCTAATAGCTACATTTAAAAAAGTCAGAAATGGGTGAAATTGATTAATTTTAATTAAAATTAAAATTTTAATTTGTATATATTATTTAACCTAATATCTACAAGTCATTTCAACATGTAATCAGTACTTTTATTTATCATTCAGTTACTTTACATTCCTTCTTTTTGTACTTATTCCTTGCAATGGAGTGCATTTAAGCTTATTGCATATCTCAGTTTGAACTGGCTTCATTAAGTGCTCAGTGGCTACTTATGGCTGATGGCAAGCTACAGGCCTTTCCTCGCCTTTTTTTCTGGAAGAGTCCACCTTCTTCTGAGTTGCCTTCATAGCATCTTAGAATTATAAGATACCTTAAAAGTAATGTGATCCACATCTCTCATTTTATAGATGAAGAAAGCAATAATAGGCCAGCTTGATGAAAGTAAGTTAATTTCTGAGCTGGAATTCTGAAAGAGCCATAAGAAAAACTACCAGATATATGGAGATAAAGGAATGGCTCCATGATGGAAAACTTGCCTAGCATGTATGAGGCTCTGGATTCAATCTCCAGCATTGCAAAAATAAATATATAAACAAACAATCAAATACTCAAATGTTTACTATGGGTCAGGGTTGATATTAATTTTTTGTAAGTTTTTGTGTATGGCAATCCAGGATTAACTCCTCCCTATGTGGAAAATTTAATATTAAGAGATAACATCTACTGAATTTATGTCAAATATTGTTCTAATAACTTCATGCGTACCAACTCATTTGAATCTCAAAATAACCCTAATGAGTTATGTAACTTAACCCTCTCCATGTTACCCATAAAAACAAATGGATAAGTAGTGGGCTAGTAGTAGAACTCAGGGTATCTGGATCCTGAATCCACACTGTAATCACTCTGTCATTCTTGCTTTGCAGGTTCATTGTAGGAAATACTATGTTTTCCATTGTGGAGGCCAAATGACAGGGTTACTGCTTCTTACTCTGTCCTCTGGAAGCCTAGTATGAATATTTAACTCAGTTTGGACAATGTATTACTCACGCTCCAAAATTCAAAGCTTGAGGGAATGTTACAAACATGAAGGATGTGTGAGAGTTTATTCACTGTAGATAGAGGCTAAGGGCAGCAGCCAAGGCACTCTAGTCGGATCAAGTCTATGGCCTAGCCTCCTGAAGAACTGAATTCCTGTCTGCTTTACAAAATTGGGCCTATAGCCTTCTGTTTATCCGTGATGTCCTGATAGCTGTACAATAAACAACCTTTAGCTTAAAACATAGAGTCCATTTTTATTATCTGTAACTAAGAATGTTAATAGATACCAGTAGGAAGTATTATAAGCACTTACACAGAAAGAAAACTAAAGATTCCACAAGCTGAGCACTTTCCCCGGTATTACCAAAGGAAGTAGTTGGTAAAAATGAAATTTGGACACAGATCTCTAGTTTGTAACTACTATCTAGGGACTAGAATTTAAGTCTTCTGAGTCCAGGATCAGTTTTCTTTCTTTGATGCTAATCTCCCAAGCCACAAGCAATAACCTATTTGAATGGCAGCACAGGGTTAAAATAAAGTATGCAGTTTTATTATATGGTCCCTAAAAGTTAAATCCTTAGGTCAGAATGTTCAAAACTATGCAGACCTGTGCAAGAGATATTTAGGAAGCCGGCTACTCATAACAGGTAGCTAGCCATCAACTCCATTTACTGCCACACCAGGTCTGCCTACCCCAAACTGCAAACGTTCATTTACTTCACAGGATTTTAGCTTCAACCCAACAGAGAGGAAGAAAAGAGTTGAGATTTAGACAGCTTCCACCTTGTGGTCACATCTGCACAACAGGTCACCTAGTTAAAACTCAAGTGGTTTCCATGGGGAGCTAGACAGAGCAGCTCTATAAATACATTCCTACAAACACAGCTGCTCCTTGTGCATTTGGTGTTGTGGATGGCTAAAAGCAATGTAGTAGAGAGTGCTGGAGAGAAGGACTCAAGGCCAGTGAAATGGCAGCACAATGCTAATGTACTGGGTGTAGGAGAGAAAACACAAGTTACAGAATTCTTAGAGAACAGAATTAGAATGAAACTATGCATGTACACACACACCCTGCAGAGCATGCAGGAGTATACAATCTTGGGGAAAAAAAATGTGCAAAACAAAATCAGCTCCATTTATGCTGACAAAAATGTGAGGGAATTCTGAAATCCTGTTAAGTGTAAATAAATTCAAGTTCTCTGAAAGACAATGGCCAACACTTATTAAAATATAAATACCTGAATCCTTTATTCTAACAATATCATTTCTGGTGATGTGGAAGGGAATATGTGCAAGGACATTTATTGTAGAATTTTGTTTATAATATCTAATTATGGCAATAAAGTCATGCCCATTAGAAGTGGACTGATAAGTATAGTACATTCACATAACGGAATATAAGAATAGACCAAAAGCATGGGGTAGATTACATTCAAGAACACAAAGGGCTATTCACAATAAACTGGTACAGGGAAAGCAAGTGGCAGAATGCTGTAGTAGGAACAATAGATAGGTACACTGACCTGGAAAGACATTGCTATAAGTGCTTTTCATATGTTAATTCACTTAAATCTCACAACAAACTTATGAAAGTGATATCATTGTTACCTTTGACAGATAAAAAAAAGCAAGCAAGCTAAAAGAGGTAAAATACCTTAACCAACTTCATATTTGCTCAATGGAATGGAGACCATAAAGAGCCAATTATCAGGTTTTCCTTTTCACAGTTCCATATTGTTTAATTCTTCTTCAATAAGCTGTCATTTTTTATGAAGCTCTAGAAACACCACGGAAGTCCTTTAAAAACTATGAAACCCCAGATTCTTCCTATTCTGGCCATCTCCCCACCAGAACTTTCCTCAGCTCCCATTTTCACATGCTTCTCTCTTCCACCTTAAAATGAGGAACACTGATCCTCTTATTTCCCCTGAGAGAGTATTCCACCATCTAATAGCTGTCATTGTTAGAAAATATGTGTTAATATTCAGACTAAAGCCTCCTTGGCTCGGCTGTATCTTGTGATGCTGTGGCTCTATTTGTAATATATTAGAAATGCAGAACAAAGTTTTCATGTACCATTCAGTGATAACTACCACCACTATGATCCAACTGTGCTGTGACACATACTTCCAATACTGATTAGGCCAATATTCTAGAGGCTAATATTTGAATCGCTTCAACTAAAATTGAAGGAATTGACTTTGGATGATTGTTTCAAAACGTTATCAGCTTTATCTAGCTGCAATCTATTCCTTCTACCATATCCAAAAGGATGTACTATATAACATTACATTAACTCATGAAAACATAGATGTAAATAAATGGGGTAAATTGTGGGGCAGTGGGGCTTAATCTTCCTCCTTCTGGCCTTTTAAGAGGATTACTATAATCCACATCAGCAGTAGTATCCCATGAGTTACACACCCTCTTCATTTAAGATCTATAAACTGAATATCATGATATCCCTCCATGGAATACAATTAATTCAGCTTTTAATTCCAGAACCAACTATAAGCACATGACTACCTCTGGTATCAAGTAAGAGGAAATCACTTTCATAGCTGGGGAGTAGATATCAGATTTTAAAACAGTTGATATGCTCACCAGGAAGGTAAAATACTCGTGTGGTCACTCACTTGCTAAGGTTAATTATGTCCAAACTATAAACATTTAACCACCCTAGGCATAAGCGGGCTGTCACAGGTGAGTAATCTCCCAGCTCCACAAACTAGCTCAGTGGATAGTTTTGTTTCATTAAGAAAGCAATTAGCTTTCAGTGTGCTGGAAAGTGGGAAACAATTTCACAGATTAGTAGAGCCAAGGGCTCTGTCTGCCGGTGAAGTTAGTCTATGGCAAGAACCACTTCCCAGGTTCTTTCTGGGCCAGTATAATCAGTGGATGATAACAGGACACACAGGGGCAGCTGCTCCACTCACAGGCTCCTCACCAACAGAATACATTATCTGAAAACCTGATGGCAGTGACTGTAATGACACATTGGTTTTCCTAAGCAAAAAAGTGAGATGCAGAATTTACAGCAAGAAAAATGAATTGTTAAGAACTATAAGCCTTGTCATTATTGGAGACATGTTAGCTCTACCAGGCATGTAAGAAGAAACAGAGATCTAGTAATGCATGTATGATGAGCTTATCCCAAGCTAGTTGGAGAGTCAGAAAAGGTAGGTAGATGCTCTGTCACACGCTGGCATTCTACATTATTTTCAAATATCAAATAAATGATAATGTAGGGGTAGAAAACCAGTGGTATAGAAACTTCACTTGGCTGCAAACATGTTTTGTTTAGCTGACACTTTGTTTAAAAAATTATAAACTTTTTAAAAATTAGATGTTAAATAAAAATATGAGTTCCAGCTTCCTTTGAAGAAAATGTGATTCATGCAGTTGTCTTAAGTGAAGTAATGACCGCGGCCCAGTTCACTGCTGTCTGTACCATGTACTCTTGCCTTTTGACACCAGGATTGAGCACCAGTTCCAATTTATCACTGTGCCTGACCTGTCATTTTTAATAGCAAAGAAATATTTCCCTGTACCTCAGGTCTCTATCCAAAGTGGGAAAAGGAAAGAGTAGCCAAGATAGTCAAGTGTTTAAGTTTTACTCCAGGTTCCTATGCTCCTCTTCCTGACCAGTCCAGTCTCTGTGATGAGTTTGTGAGGCCTACTGAAGTAGACTGGGAGCTACGAGAACAGCCTTTCCAAGTCAGACACACTTGGATGCCAACCCTGGTACTGCCATTCATATTGTGTGACTATGAATAAATCATTTCTGTGCTCTACAAATCTGTTTTTTCATAAGTAAAATGAGAATAATTATGTCAATAATGTCTATTTCCTGTGTCAACTGTGAAGATTACATATATAAAATTGGTGGTTAGAACATAAGAACATTAAAAAATGGTAGGGAAGAATCGCTGCTAAGATTTAAGAAAATATCAGCTAAATGAGGAGATGATAAAAATCAGCTTAGCAGAGGCAATCAATTTGTTTGGGTAAACTGAATAGTTTTATTAGTACTCTAATTTTCCCTTGCAAAATATCCAGTACACACTTATATAACATACACTTATATAATCAGGGCTTTGGTTTGTGCTTTGCCAATGACGTATGAATCTAATCCAACAAGAAATCTAATCCATTTTCTCTGGCCCAGGAGTATTACTGATGCTATAGTCTGAAGGTTTTATTTCAAGGTATCATTTCAGTAACTCCTGGTAACATGTGTGCTGGCAAAAATTGTTAAGTAAGTCAGTTTCCAGCTCTACTAGCTATGAACTAAGTGACTTTGAGAAATGTACTTTTCTGGATCTGTTCCTTCATCCATAAAATGGGTACAGAAATTGCTTTGTAAAGTGTAGTGGTGAGGACTACTCAGCACAGTATCTGTAAAGCTCTTATCAATGTTCCCAGCACAAAAAGGAGCTGAACACTTGGTAATTCCCTTTATCTTTCTTCATTTGATTACTCTGAAAAGCATTCTACTCAGATTAAAAAGAAATATGGTAAGTTTTATTTTTAAATGAAAACCGGAGTAATTTCAAACATAGACGAAATGACATTAAGATCACCTAAATGTACATATGATCAAACAGTATCTGTTTACCAAGTACATTAGAATAATAGAGGGGCTGAGGTTGTGGCTCAGTGGCAGAGCACTTGCCTCACATGTGTGAGGCGCTGGGTTCGATCCTCAGCGCCACATAAAAATAAATAAATAAACAAAATAAAGACACTGTGTCTATGCATAACTAAAAAATATTTAAAAAAAAAGAATAATAGAAAGGATGATCACCATTATCTATTTCCTTTTGAATTATAGAACATACATAGCTCCTTTCATCATATTAGAAAATGAACAGCTTAAAATGATCAACATATTGAACAAACACAGTATATGAAATTTAGTTGTGATTCTTAAGACATATGGTTTGGTGTTAATTTTCCATAACTTCACGTATTATGGGGTGCAATGCTCTGCAAAATGTTTCTAAATCCAGCCAATTCTGCGATGCACTAAAGGAAGAATAATTCAAGTTAATGAGTGAACATATTAAGTATCTACTTTGTATCAGAATAAAAACAAGTCAGATATGATCTTTGGTGTACACTAGCAAACCTTCTACTGCAGTGTTTTTTAAAGTATAATCCTGGGATCATCTGTATGAAAATCACCAGAAGAAGTTTTTTTAAAATGCAAATTTCTTGGCTTCTCTCAGACTCAGAAATGCAAACTTTTTTAACCTGCACCTGGCAATCGGCAGTCAAACACACCTCAAGCAATTTCTATGCATTTTAAGATTTAAAGCCACCCATTTATTAAAACTGAATTAAAGAGCTAAACATGATTCCATTAGTAACAGGTACACTAAAGAATTAATTATATACTAGAATACCAAAAACATTACAACTGTCACAGACCTTAACAAATAACTCATCCAACCACTTCATTGTGAGGAAATTAACACAGGTAGCTTTTTCTAAAACAACTGGCTATATAAATTAATTACTATCATACTTAATTGAAACAACCAATTAGTAATTTAAGAAAAATATTCCCTGATTTTCAATGGACTAAACATGTTATATGTATAAGCAAGTGGGCTGCTACTTAGTTTTGACAGAGGCAACTTTATTTAGATAAGTAATGAGATTTGTTTTCTAACTTCTCAATTTTTAGTTAAGAATGTCCTAACATACCTATAAAGTAACATTATACTTAATACTAAAGGTACCTAATTTGGAATCCATGAACCCCCAGAGCTTCCTTGTGGATACAGGTTTGGGATTCAGGAGGACTATAAACCCTCTGATGTTCTTTGTCAAGCATGGAGGATTAATGGTCTTTGAGAGAGTGTCTGTGGCTATTATTAGATTCTCAAGGACTATGCAACAAAAATAGCTGCAAACCACTACGAAAAGCTTAAAAAGTAGGAAAGCAATGGGTAGAAAACTCATCTTAAGGACATTGTCAGTGAAGACTGAGAGGCTGTCCGTCTGGTTGGAGAGATGGGAGACTGGACCAATTTCCTCAGATTTCCCCAGAGGAATAAGCCTCATCTGTCACATGGAAAAATTCCTGCAAGCAAATTCCCACCAAAGCATTATGACAGATGATGGTTTAACACACCACCTAGCTCATTGCTGGATGTCCTTCCCACAGAATCCAGACACACACCCTGCTCACTGCTGATTGATCAGAATTGGTAGACATTATGGAACAACTTGCCATCCCTGATGTAATTCAGTCTCTCATTTTGGTCATAAGAAATTTGAGGTCCAGGGAGAAGAAAAGATGCTTGAGCAAAGTGGCACCCAGCCTGGTCTAGACACCAACCCTGAGATCTCCTAGTAATATGCATCTGCTACAGACAAGCTGACAAGCACAGAGGCCCACTGTCCCTCACACTGCCTGGACTTTGCCCAGCTTTCTTTTATCCTTCACTCCTGGGTGTTTTCTGCTGTTTTAGTTTGATGGTAATTCCTGTTCCAAATTTCTTACATTTTTATTTCTTTTAAAAGTGAGTTTTGTCTATGGAATATAAAATAAAACTGGAATATAAGCATATTTACAAAGTTAGAAGAGGAAACAAGTCCTCTGGTATTGCTTTCTATGTTAAAAATAATTTTAAAAAAGACCACCCAAGGAGCTAGCACCATGTCCCCTGGGATACCATCTCATATCCTATCTCCTGCTTTTCTCCTGTGGCTATCACCTTTACCATCACTAACCTTGTGAATTTGTTGTACTATAAAAATTAGACCTATTTGATCTCTTTGCAGTTTGTTTTGTTCTTTTCCTTTTTTTCTCCTTCTTTCTTCTCACAAAACCATATTTCCACTGTTTGCTTCAATCTCTAGGTAAAAAGGTATTTGTGCACATCTCTTGGTTTCCTGACAGCACATAAGTGCTATGTGTATCCCTGTCTGCCTGGTTCAACTTTGTATTCCTCATTCCAGTTCCCTTCAGTTGTTGCTCAGGGTAAGTTTGCCCAATACTCCGAGGATATTATTGGATATAGGGAAGGTAAGTTTGCTTCCCCATTCCTCCTCCCAGCTTTTTCAGTGATTGTTTTACGGAATAGCTTTTTTATGACTTAAAACATGTGGTTCTCTTGGTAACAGTCAATAAAGGTACCCTGCTACCACCAAGGATGGATGTATGATGAGATCTTGCCCCTCTCAGCCTACCATTCCCACATACATGATAGGTTAAAAGAAGACGCATGACTCAGGCTGGGCCAGAGTTCTTTCCAAGACTGCTCAAGTTGAGCATTCAGAAAAAAACTCTGCATCTTGAGTCAATCAAAACAAATGGCGTTGGCTTGGGGCTGGGGTTGTGGCTCAGTGGTAGAACACTTGCCTAGCATGTGTGAGACACTGGGTTTGATCCTCAGCATGACACAAAAATAAATAAATAAAATAAAGGTATTGTGTCCATCATCTACAACCAAAAACCATATATATATATTTTTAAAAATGGTGTTGGTTCACTTCCACATTCCCTGTTGCTCAGGTAAGTACCTCCTGTTAGATAGAAGGAATGCAACTTGCAGAAGGAAGAAAGATGCAGCCATAGGGTGCATGTAGCTCTCCTCTCTGCTCTATTCTATGAGCTACACTAGTATCCTTTCAATAAATTCACTATTTTGCTTAAGATTGCTCAGGTTGGAATTTTGACACCTCTACCAAAATATCCTAACAAATATATTCTCAATGGTTTGCTCCAAATGAGAGCTCAATAAAGATTTACTAAAGTTTTTTTTTTTCTTCTGAGTCAATTTCTTCCATTTTTTCATCTCTACTTCCTTAGATTTGACCTTCTTTCCTTCCTAGCTCTGTCTTCTTTTCTATTTTCTCCTCCTGGAGTAGCTCTTTTGCTGCCCCTTGCTACAGGTATTTTTATGCAAGGCATCACTGGGTAGGTACCAAATAGCAGAACAGACAATTCTGAAAGACATTTCAGGAAAAAAGAAAATAATTCTCTTGTCATGTGATGTCGGCTAAAGCAAAAGACAGTAGGGTGGTTGCAGGGGGGAATACATTGCGTTCAGCTTTGACATACCCAAAATCAATCATTTAGGAAACAGCATCTGCTGTCCTCACTGGGCACCTTTTCTTCCTGACCTTGACTGTTGCTAACACAACTTTCCACTGCACTCACGTCACTGGAGTGTTTATTCCAACTCCACAAACACCTGGGAGATTACCCCCCTTTGCAGAGCACCACCTTTGGCTTCAGCCTTCTAGACCTATTATTCCCCATGCTGTATCCCAATAATGGATCAGCAGGGCTTGAAAGTAATATTGCTTATTATTCACAGAGTACATAAAGAATGGCTTGGCTTGAAGTTTAGAGATAAGGTAATCCTTGTAAAATGACAATTTGATTTAAGTCATTCACTCAGGCAAACATGGTTCCTGGAATACCCTGCCAAAACCACACAAAAATTAAAGGTCTTGTGATGGATGAGGGAGCGGGGTCTAATTGGTGTTTTAATAAATGTATTCTGACTTGGAAATCTACCTAGATTTATCAACAGAAAATGCCCTTGTCTAAATCAAATTACCAAGTTATGGTATAAAAATAATGACAAATGCCTTGTAATTGGCTGTTATACAAGTACTGGCATCAGGAAAACAAACAGGATATCGGTGTCTGGAATTGTTTTCAAGATGCTGAGTAACAGGCACAAAGCAGCAAAGGAGGGTTGACTGCCATTTCATCTATTTCAAAAGGTCATGAGCCAGAACATGTAGCAATGCAGACTCCAAGTGGGGAAGCTTACCTGGAATAGAGAGCTTGGGGGACACTGCCAAATAGACAGTCATCTTTCTGTGGGCTTTTAGGAGGGGAGAAGGACCCACACCAATACATAGAGAAACTATGCCCTTTCTGCTGCCACAAGTCAGGGGCTGGGGAGAGAAAGACAGTAATCCTCGAACTCTTATCTGTGCCAGGTACTGTTCCAGGTTATTTCAGTCACGACAACCATTGCTGGAAGAGCTGTTACTACCTTAATTTTATTGATGAATGAACTGAAGGTTAATAATGGGTAACTTGATCAAATTTACAAACTAGGAAATGGAAAGACATCTCCGTTTGGGGAATATTCCAAAGCTGAAAGCAGATTTATCTAATTCCAAAGTTTGTGTCATTTCCATTTCAATTTTACATCTGAGCTGCAGGAGTATAATTTAAGATACTGCTTCTCAAACTTAAGTGTATCTTAGAATCACCTGGGAAGTATCAGATTGTGTTCCTTCTACCAAGTGTACTCAGCTACACACTCCCTTTGTACAACTGCTAAACTCATTATAAATTAGTTCAGAGTGTTCCAGGAACAGGAAATAAAGAATGCAGAAGACTATTGGGAAAAGTTTTGGCATAGTTTTCATATGGAAATGAAAATGGCCAATGTATTCAGAGACTATTCCTCAAGGCAGAGAACAGTCCTAGCTGAGGTTGGAGGGATGAACAGAGCCACCACAAAATGGGCATTGAGGACCAAGGCCTCTGGATTTGTTCTACATAGCCAGGAAGCCATTGGAGGGTTTTATAGTTGCTTATTTAGAAAAAATCTGAAGAATGCGCATCAAACTCAGTCACTTCCACATTCTGGTGCATAAATATCCCTAAAAGTAGTTGTTTAAATTTCCTGGGAAACTTGATTATCCAGTTAAACAATCCTAGCTGGCCATATAAGCTACTGGATATTAACTTAATTATGTTTCGTTGGCCACTTTGATGTTGCTCAGAGCAACATAGTAAACAAAAAGATCAGGGTTTAGGTCAGTAAATACTGAAAATGATAACTCTGAGCTTAACTTCCATCACTTGCATGGGAGCTCAGTGTTGTGAAGGGTCCTGGACTCCCAGTTCTGTCATGTACCATTGATCCTTATCCAGTCTCTCTTAGCTCAATATAAAGCACAATTCCCAGAGGATGGCTCTTTATTCCTTTCTTCTCACCTTCTCATCAGTCTCTTAGCAAGGGCTGTTCCCTTTATCTGCACAATGTATTCAGAATTTATCCACTTCTCTCATTCCCACTGGACTAGAGTATTCTAGTCCAGGGTTTCTCAATCTTAGCACTATCAATATTTTGTGCTTGATAATTCTTTATTATGAGAGGCTGTCCTGTACATTGTGAAATGCTTAGTAGCATCCTTGGTCCTTCATAGCATCCTATGAAATGCCAGTAGCAAACCCTTCCTGCATAATAATAAAAGAATGTCTGAAGACATTGTCAAATGCCCGGGTACAGACCAGTGATCTAGGCTAAGGAACCGCTATTTTCTCCTCCAGAATTGTCATATCTCCTAACAGGTCTGACTGTCTGTATATCAATTCCCTACAGTCTATTCTATATATAGTAGCCGGAGTGCTATTTCAAGAACATAAATCAAATCATGTCACTCCCGTGCTTAAAAGCTGGCTTTCTATGTTCCCACAAAGGAATCCTAACTCTACTACTGCCTGCATAACCTTACATGACCAAGTGCCTCACTCCTTTCTTATCTTCTACCCTTCCCTCCTTAGCCAGCTCGTTCTAGCAACTCAATTTTCCCCTGTTCCTCAAGAACACCAAGTTCCCTCCCACCTCAGGGCATTTGCATTTGGTGTTCTCTGCAGAGAATGCAATTCTTTAATTTGTCATCACTGGCTCCACCTTGTTATTAAGCTGGCTCAAACCTCAGGATCTTAGGGTCATTATTTGCTTGATTTTTATCTGTCTCTTCCACTCAAATGACTCTTAAGAAAAAAAGTTTTTGCCAGTCTTTACCTTGTAGGTGTAAATGAACATATGGATGAAATATTGGATACATTTACTTTTACTTCCAAACATTTTGTAGAGAAGTTTATACTGATGGCTATAATCTACTATTTTCACTTAGGGCTGGAATATGAGTAAGCTCCCCATGTCACTAGTCTTTCTAAATGTTTTTTTCTTTTTAAAGGACAACATATTTTTTCTACAGAATACTACAGTATACTTAACAAACTATCTAGTGTTGAGTATTATGCTTTTTAAAAATTCCCTCAATATATACATCCTTTTATCATCTATTTAGTAGACAAAGAAGACAGAAGAATTTGACTTGTGATATTTCCTAAGAGCATCACACATTTCATCAACCAGACATTAAAATTGGACACATAGAACTGTATTATTTGGAAGCAGAGTAGAGACAGCTCTGTACCAAGCAACAAGAATAAATAGCACTTGCTGAAACTTTTCAGTACAGTATGTCGTATTTTTTATGGAAATAGGGGAGCATAAATACTTCCACTTGTGGATCTGTTTGAAATTTTAAAAATGTAGATGTTCTAACTTTCAAGCTGCCTAAGTAAGTGGGAAGATGAGTACATGGCACACCACTTTGATTCCCAAATCAACACACAATCAAACAGAAACAGTAGATGGAAATCAACAGCTCAGAAAGCCTGATGCTGGTCTCTCTTTGACAAACACGACCAGAGGCTTGATGATTATCAGCTCAGCAAAGTCAATGGCACTCTCAGGTCTTACATGCTGAGCAGCCCAGAATCTACCCATACAATCTGTTTCCAGTCTCACTTTCTCTGCTTTATCACTCAGAAAGCAGAGATTTTAGATGACATTTTCGAGTCAGACAATGTGATAAACAGATGAGGGTCACTGATAGAAATTCTACCAGGGAACCCATGCCAGGTTTTTGATTAATGTTCCACCACACATGTCGACAAATATTTTCCCATTCAGGGTCTTCATGGCCAACCTGACACCCCAAGCCCCACATGATCCAATTCCTATGCAAGTGTCATCTACTTATTCTGCAAGGCTTCAGGTGTTCCTCATCAAAGAGTCTCCCAGTTTCTTCCTGGCATCCACATGATGGACAGGTTGCTTAAGAACAAGCCTCCTCAAATTACTCCTCATCACCATCAATCTTGCAGTGGCCAAGGCCATGTCCATACTTTGCATGTGCTCAAGGCTACAGTAGTAGAGTGGCCAGAGTAACTGTAAAGTATGTGTGACAGTTGAGATAGAGGTCCTTTCCCTGTTTCTCTGCAACATTCTCTTACCTATACCTTTGAAAAACAAATTTCTTCAGTTCTGGCTCACCCTCTGACTCTACTGGCATCCACACCCAGTCCAATGATCCAGGTGGAAGACTGGCAGCATGTCATTCTGTCTTGATTCTTCCTGCTCCTTTATCCACACAACAGCCTGTTACACTCAAATGGATGCTTAAATGGATCCCCAGGCCAACACACAGCCAAGAATAGATTTGGGCACACACAGCCAAGAATAGATTTGGGCCCAGGGGAACACCTCCTTCATGTAAATCATAAATCACCTTCTCTCAGGGAGAAGTGGCGCTTGAGAAACTCACTTGATTTCACATTGAGATCCTTTTTAAAAAAATTTTTGATATGATTTAAAGGACCTTAGGAATATCCACATTAAGCCATTCAAAGTTGAGGATAAAAAAATCCATGTGTGTTCTGCATTAGATTTCCCAATCATAAAAGCAGCCCACAGGTTCACCCTTGCTGAGGCCTGCCACACCACAGCTAGGGAAAGATCTGGGAACTGGAATAACAAAATTGAGCTTGAGCCCCCACTCTCAGGTAGATAGAGGGAGAGCAGAGAGATGCACGAGATGCTGGAATAGAGAAGCCAGAGCGGATTTCACTAATCTGTTTTCCTCTGCCCAAATTCCTTCCATGGGTTTTGAGATGACTTACATCAAGCATGAAATTCACATTCAGAGGGCAATCTGTACCCGAGCCATCAGTGAAGCTACTTCAAGGGTTATCTGTGAGCACAGGGCGGCCCCTTTTTGTTGCAGTCTCTCTCCTTTGACAGGATCTCTAAGAATGTTATCCTCCACAGTATATTAAGGCTAATTTAAGCCATGTGTTTTCTTTTAGTTTTACCAGACTTCAAGTAAAGGCTGGGGCCACCTGCATGCACCCATATATATTGCATCAGGCTCTTGAAGTAAAGCCACTTCCTAAAGGAAAATTGAACACAGTTCTCCTTCCTCCTGCTAAAGAAAAACTATGGCTGCCCTATTTTAACCATAGTCTCTTGGGAAACACACACACACACACACACACACACACACACATTTTATGAAGTCCTATAAATTCATCTTTGATTCCTCTTTCTTCTTTACCATCACCCCCCAAATCCAATCAGCTACCAAGTTTTATCAATGTCATTTCCTAAATATCTAAACATCTTCATGGATTATATCATACATAATGCTTTTAATTTATTAGCTATTCTCATTGCTTTGAACCTATGTGTGTTTTGTAGCACCATTCCTACTTTTTATCTAGTTCAGGGATCATAATTGCAAAAAGTTGGAGCTACCTAATTTAATATGGTAGTTACAAGACACATTTTCAGTTAGTATTTAAGTTATTTAAAATGAAATAAAGTTAAAACTCCAGGCAGTTCTTCATCATGATATCGTTTCAAGTACTCAATAACCATACCATATTAAGATTTCTGCAAAATATTCTATTGAACAGTGCTGGCCTGTAGAGATCAAATAGGTTATTCCTTCTTCCTCTCCATGAGTAACAACTGGGAATAAAGTGCATCCTTACCTCTGCCCTCAGGATATTCCCAGACTTGAACAGAAAAAAAAAGGATTAAAAACTTGTTTAGCAACCATGGGAGAAATATTTCCATTCAAATTAGACATACACAAGAGAGAAACATTGTTGATCTGGCAAGGGTTTACCTTGTTTGCCAAAGTAGGTGGGAAATAAGTTACTTTGCAACACAATTTTTTACTTATTTTGTTGGTTTGATAATAAGAAAAAGAGCAGAAGAAATAGGCTAAATGGTCATTTTAAAACTAAGCAACAGAATTCAGAAAATGTATGTCACAAAGAATCCCATTAACTTTTCAAAGGTTATTTGAAAAAGTAGTGAGTCCTAGGCATATGAATCAAGGTGGAAAATTGCATCAGTGCAGGGGACTTCCTCCAAAATATGTTGGAGACTGAGCAAGAAACATATATTGAATTGGCACAATGGCAAAAAATAAAAACATCACAAGAGCAGTAAAGTGTCTTGATAGGATTGTGTTTTAGGAAGAGTCTTCAAACTACACTAAGTAATAGAGCAGGGGAAATAAGACGCAGAGAGATAACTAATTGAAGAACTAAATACAGTGGTACAATGGAATGAGCAGGGGCTTTGGGGTTGCAGGATCTGAGTTGCAAACATAACCGCAATATTAATGGGTGGCAGGAGGTTGGGTGTGCTTTATCCTAATGGAACATCTTCTCTGCCTTGCAGTAACAAATCTGTGGGATTATTGCATGATTCATAAATGATAGTTATGCATCTCCTCTCACACATTTCTGCTACCCAGAAGGTCTGTTGGTAAATAGGAGATATTTTTATTATTGGTGTATTAACCTCCATCGATTAGACTCCATTTCTCTATTTATTAACAATATCCGGTTCCCTCGGTTTCCTCCTGGTCTGGGAAAAGCAAGTAATAGCAAAAATAAAAGTTCATTAACTCATATATCTAAGGCCCCATGAGATATATGATTCTCGCTAGAGTGGCAAGACCATTCAATGTAGAAAAAAAGAGTTTCTTCAACAAATAATACTCAAACAACATGTGAAAGAATTAAGTTGGACCTCTGCCTAAGAACATGAACAAAAGTTAATTTAAAAGGATCAACTGCCTAATACACAAGACCAAAACCATACAATTTAGAGAAGAAAATAGAGGGGTAAATCTCTTGACCTTGAATTTGGCCACTGATATGACTCCAAATGCACCAGCAACAAAAGAAAAAATAAATTGTAGCTCATCAAAATTTTAAAACTTTTGTACAAATGATATACCAAAAACTGAGAAGATAATCCAACGAATGTATTATTTAGCAGCCAGAATATATATATAAACTCAATAATGAGTGACAAAGAACTAGGCTTAAATATGACCAATGAATTTAAATAGAAAGTCCTCCAAAAAATATACAAATGGCAAACAAATACATGAAAAATGCTTATTTTCATTAGTTATTAGAGAAATGTGAGAATTTAAATTAAATTAGATAAAATTAAAATGTTTCTCACCTTCTCTATCTTCCAGCAACCTTAATTCACCACTTTAGCAGAACAATTCAACTGAATAATAAAGAAGGCTCACCTATCCCTATATTTATTTTTCTTCTAAACATTTGAGTAAAGAAAAATAATTAAATATTTTGGAGCTGGAGGGTCTGAGTTTGTGTTCTGCTACTGCTGCCTACTCCTGGCAAAACACTGAGGAAGTTATTTCATGTCCTCAAATTCTACTTTCCTCATCTGTACAACAGGAGAAGCAATGTGACCTCCCTCATAGAATTGCTACAAGGATTAAGTGGGACTGCAAGTTGGTGGAACCACTATGGAAAGCAGTATGGTGATTCCCTAGAAAACTTGGAATGACACCACCATTTGACACAGTTATCCAACTTGTCAGTCTATACCCAAAGGACTTAAAAACAGTATACACAGCCACGTCCATGTTTACAGCAGCTCAACTCACAATATCCAAGCTATGGAAACAACCTAGGTGCCCTTCAACAGACAAATGGATAAAGAAAATGTGGTATATATACACAATGGAATATTACTTAGCCATAAAGAAGAATGAAATTATGGCATTTGCCAGTAAATGGATAGAACTGGAAATATCATGCTAAGTGAAATGCGCCAATCCCAAGAAACCAAAGGCCAAATGTTCTCTTTGATTTGTGGATGCTAACCCAAAACAAGGGAGGTTGGGAGGAGAATAATGGAAATAGATTGGACTAGACAAAGGGAAGGGAAAGAGAAGCGGGATAGAAAAGACAGTAGAATTAATTGGTCATAACTTTCCTAGCCTTGTATTTGTATACATGACTAGGTTAACTCCACATCATGTATGACCACAAGAGTGGGAAACTAATAGAATAAGTTATATTTTATTTATGTATATTCTACCAAAATACATTCTACTATTATGTATAACTAAAAATAAAAATAATAAAGAAATGTCTAAAAATACCATTGAGTATATGGTCAGTAAATAATAAGTAACATTTATTAATATTACCATTAAAATCCCTTCACAGTACTAAAGAACAAGCCCAGAATGAATAGCAGAATGAGTTCAGCTTTGGAACACACATTAGACTTTTAAAAAGGAGATCCAGTTTCTTCCAACTCAACAACCAACTATTTTGCATTGTATGGTTTCCTTTAATCTGAGACACTGAATAATTGAGACAGTAGTTAGGTATAATGAAATTAGAAGCTTCTAGTTAAAACACTCTTCTTCAGGATCATTTTTGGTTACCATTGTCAACATTCTAATAGTTTCAGAAGAGTTTTATATTTTACAAAATACTTCAAACATATATTTTCAAGTTTAGTTCTATTAATAATAGGAAGGCCCAGAATAATGGGCCTCATTTTTCCAACAGAGGCTTGTCCAAAATCAAGCAGCCAAGAGTTTGTCCATGGACCAGGATTCTTTCCACAAGGCCTCAAGCCTTTTGGGGTACCTATTTTCTATGGATATGCTTTATGTTGCAAGTGACATAAATGTAACCCCATTGTCTTAAATAATAAAAGAACATATTGACTCATGACGTCAATTAGTCAAGAGGAAGGAGTTTCAAATGATGCTACCAGATGCTACTTCTTTCCTTCCCTGAGCTCTGCTCAGCAACATCAGAGATGCTATCCTCAGACTACATTGATGGTAATATGATTGCCAACAACTTCCTACCAATCAACATGAATATTAAAAATCAGCTAAAAAGGAGTGTGTGCCTCTGTCAGAAGTATATTTCAATGTAACTGGATCACATGTCTATCCCTGAATTGATCAATGTGGCCAAGGGAATACATTGCCCTCATAGGCCAGGCCTAAAA